>JAQJVL010003228.1:0-66235 GCA_035578905.1 Stictocephala bisonia | reverse complement strand
TTTTGTATCCTTTTCTGCCCTTGCAAGTTTCCACTGGCTATATTCAAAACACAAACTAAAAACATTGCTGCCAGCTTTTCATGCCTTTTCCCCTCTAACTTTCCCCTCCACGCCATACATAAATCAGCTGTTGAATATTTCATCATTTGATAGAAAAACGTGTTTGATATTTTGTAATTACAGTATTTACATTCAATTATTTCCTATTATTATTATTATTAATAGTCTATACATCATTATACACATATTTATTATTCTTTATATATATATATTCATTTTGTTTTGTTATTCTTTCCAATAAATAGTATTTACCAGGTGAAACTGTCGACTACATGAAAGGTTCTCTTCATACATGGGCATTGTCCCTAAATAAGTTTACATGATATAATATTGGTAATATAAAACAAAATAACATTATTTTTAGGAACATTATAAATGACACATCATGGGTAACATAGATTGCAAGTTCATTAGGAGTAGATCCACTGATAGTGAGTAATTCAAGATCACTAAGTTAATACATCAGCTGTTAAGTATTTTATCATCTGACGTTATTTCCCTCTTACTCCACATGACTGATGTGTGGAGAGTGGAGAGACATCCACTGCGTACTTCTTTTTGTTAGCGGTCCAGTGAATCTATTGTATCGGTAGTATGGTATTACAGTTAGTAAGAAATATGTAGACAACTGACCTGTATGTCACTGGCAATATTACTCCAGTCAGCCATAGTCATGTTGCTGGAGTCCAGCAGGGGGTCATACTCAATTATGGAATAAACTGTCCTTTTCATTCCCTTGACATATCTGGAAATAAAATTTGGATCATATGTTGATTGTAGGCTCCAACATGACTACAGAAGGTTGACCCTCTTACAACCATAGCCTGGCAATAGGACAGTTCCATCGTTTTTAATCCCCATTTCACTTATATAAATCTAGTAATACTAGGGAATACCCCAGCACGCTGTGCATGCCAATGCCTTCACTCACTGCACTAATATCATTGTGACTCGTGACCACAGACAGCAAGAGGACTATCAAAAGCAACAGAACATTTATTTAGTATTATTTTGTTTATCGGCTATTTTTACTATAGATAAACTAAACTGTTTTAAATCCACACTAAAAAATGTGCAATATTTACACCAGCATAAACATTATAAACATAAACAACTCTTATGTGTATTGATAAAAACATTATAGGGATAGAAAAATCATTGGATCTGCTAAAGGCCAGTGAGGTGGAGCATAGATAATTTTTTACATTTGTGATTTTTTCCATCCTTGGTCCTAATCAAACTATCTTCTTTCTAGCACATGAAATTTCATAGAAACCGATTTGCTTAAGGAATTCAATAAATAGATAAGGTGGGTTCAGCTAATACTAATACAAGTCGTGGTCACCAGTTATGATTCATCCATATGGGATGTAAGGAACAAGGAACTTCCTACCAAAAGAACTGGCACTTCTGGAGTGATACAAACCCCCGACTGGATGGCTGAAAAACATACATAGCTTACAGAGAAGTTAAATAATTGAGCTGATATATTATGGTGAGACATGTGATACAGCCAATCTTAGTAGCCAAGTAATGGTATTATGAAGGTATTTTGTGGTTGACATTCATAGTTGTGTTTTGCCCATGAGTGTGTGGATGCTGGTCTCTTGTACGTTGTGAACTTGGCAAAAAATATGCTGTTTGATAAGTTTAATTTGATTTACTCTTCAATAATATTTGTGTGAATTGCTTATTCATGAACTTTTCAAATTTTGTTGTTAGAATTGTGTATTTTTTCAAAAGTAATTTTATTTATGATAGGTTGTAACAATACACAACATTTTGATATATTCTATCTTAATTTATAAGTATTTGGTGTTTTTAAGTTATTATCCAGTTATAACTGAAATGTAGGATAGGGTAGTAAGTAACATCTGAAGACAACAGAAGTTTTTTACAAGTTGAAACATTGTACGTTTTTCAACACACAACATTGGAAATCCTCAAAAAAATAACAATCATGACCAATCCAACACCAACAAATGACGCTCAAATAAACAACAGTCACAATTTTAATTGCCAACTTCAATTTATCTAAAGTAATCACACAATAATCAGTCAACTATACTCTGTCAAAAAAATCAAGGTGGCTGAAATATTAACCTTCAAAGCCATAACTACCTGCTAGTAATTTACTAAAATTGTTAAACATCTCAAACATAACAGAGTGAGTAAACCAGGTCTACCACACTTGTATTTCCTAGCTTGACTTAGGACATGTGTTGCTATAATTGTGACTCTGTCGATGCCAATAATTGGTAAATATGACAATAAATAATTCTTGATTAAGATAGCCTCTTGACATACAATAGCTTGGTGCCGACTCATCCTAATTGACAACAATACAGTACACTACATTAAAACAAAATTTAAAATCACAAACACTTTTTAGAAATCTTTCAGCTGCCTTTAATGTCTGGACAGAATATACGGTACCATGAAACTGTAAAATTATGAACAAACAAATGGTCTTGTGCGCTGAAACACTATACAAAATTATGAACAAACAAATGGTCTTGTGCGCTGAAACACTAGACAAAATTATGAACAAACAAATGGTCTTGTGCGCTGAAACACTAAACAAAATTATGAACAAACAAATGGTCTTGTGCGCTGAAACACTAGACAAAATTATGAACAAACAAATGGTCTTGTGCGCTGAAACACAAGACAAAATTATGAACAAACAAATGGTCTTGTGCGCTGAAACACTAGACAAAATTATGAACAAACAAATGGTCTTGTGTGCTGAAACACTAGACAAAATTATGAACAAACAAATGGTCTTGTGTGCTGAAACACTAGACAAAATTATGAACAAACAAATGTCTTGTGCGCTGAAACACTAAACAAAATTATGAACAAACAAATGTCTTGTGCGCTGAAACACTAAACAAAATTATGAACAAACAAATGTCTTGTGCGCTGAAACACTAAACAAAATTACGAACAAACAAATGGTCTTGTGCGCTGAAACACTAGACAAAATTATGAACAAACAAATGGTCTTGTGCGCTGAAACACCAGACAAAATTATGAACAAACAAATGGTCTTTGCGCTGAAACACTAGACAAAACTAATTAAAAGTAATAAGGTGTTTTAGAACATAAATGAGAAACAATGCAAGACTGTAAAAAGTAGATATAATTCTAAATGTGTTTTATTAGAGTCTAATTTTACCAGCATGTTTTTTTTCAAATCAAGTAAAAAAGAACAATAATAAATTAAAGTTTGCTGGATGAGATCATTACAAATTTATTATTTTATATAAAAAAGTACAAATATTTATGATGCCATGTTGTATATGCATGAACAATGCATAAACCATCATCTTATTTTATAACTTAAGTCAGACAAAAGGATTACCTTGTCAGATAACATGATAGTACAATTAATTATGACTCATTTTTGAGATAAGAAGAGAATGATCATGAATAATTATGTTTTACAAAGACCCATTACAAGTGAATCAATCACAATTATCATACAATAATTAATTTACTGTTATAAAGAGTCATATCTATTTAAATCGATGACAATTCAGCAAATTTGAACTGTCTGATTCATTAATCAACATTTAACAATAGATGGCAGTGGTTTTATTTAACCATCTATTGTTAAATACAATCAATAAGGATAATACTAATGAAACAAAATTTGTATGTCTATTTAATTTTTTACAGATATTATTAGTTTTAACCAATTCAAGACAAGCATGGACTCATACATGCATTTTGAAAAAGGTGATATCTTCTTCAAGCGCCAAAAGAAGATATCGGTATCATTAAAAGGTTTCATATTAAGTATTTGAGTTACTTCAAGTATGGACTTGAAAACTCAGATAAATCAAGCTTCAGATAACTTGAAGTCAATCTCTTCTACTAAATCAATTTACGTCATAATGCCTCCTAATCTAACATTACCTTTCTCAACAAATAAGCTTAAGCTTTACTTTTAAGGCAGTTGAAAAACAAAAATAATCATTTTGGGAAATGAAGAGATTTTAAAGAAAACATAAAATTCCATAAATTTTTATAAATGTATTCTTGCATGTTAAGACATTGTCAGATTATTTCAGAATTTTCAAATGGGTTTTTTATCAATTCCACAAAATTATATATGTTTTCTTTAAAACCCACAAAATTCAACCAAGAGTGCCTTCCAGTCAAATGAAGGATGGAGAGATTTATATTAAAATAGCTGGTAGAATTTGTATTAAAATTCTACAATAATTGTAGAATTGTACAAAAATTGTACAATACTGTAATTCCTATTTGTATTAAAATAGCTGGTTTCTTTTAAGTAAATTTTGTGAATAGACCAATGAAAGAAAGAAATTTAGCATCAACTAATCGAGAATGTCATTGACTATGAGGTGGTTAAGAAAGCGAAGGTTTGTAAATGTACAAAATAAATTTGCCTTCCCTATCGTTGACGTTGTCTGTGCTAGCTAAAATTTGCTCTCTAAAGTTGACTGTGAAGTTACCTTCTAGGACTACACAAATGATTATAAATAGTATTGCAGTAGTAACTAAAATATACACTCTGTAGTATATATTGTACATAGCAGAGGTTCCCGACTTTTTACCCCCTTGGGCGACCAGACACTTTATAGAATAGAATAGAATAGTTTATTGGCCACAAAATATTTCAAGCAAATACATAGGCAAGTCAGTACAATTCATATTAAAATGTATTTAATAAGTATCTATTCTTAAAAGAAGTCATCTTCAGTCCATTGACTCAATAAAAACTCATTTACAGAATAAAATGCATTTTTTAACAAGAAATTGTGAAGTTTTGATTTAAAAGAACAATCACTTAGTGTTTTCATTTTGATTGGTAGATTATTCATTAACCTAGATGCAATATACAGAGGGTTTTTTTTCACTTTTGCTTAATCTATGTTGAGGTAAATTTATAAAATGGCTATTTCTTGTATTATAAAAGTGAATTTCATTTCTGAGCACAGTTCTGTTTTCATTATTTCTAACATATAACAAACTCTGCATTATATAAAGACAAGGCAGGGTGAGAATCTTAAGAAACCTAAAGATATCTCTACAGTGGTCAAGCCATAAAAATATCAATGGATAACTAGATGTTTTAGATCAATTAAATTAATTAAAAAAAACAATATCTGAAATTTAAAATAAAAGTTGTATTAACAGTTTAATAAAATTCAAACAGAAAACAATATAAAAACAGAACACAGTACGTAAGTAGTTTGTCATGTAAAATTGTAAGTTGTCATAGTTATAAGTGTACAATTATATAAACGTAATAAAAGATTTAAGTTGTATATCTCTTAATTACTTTATTGGTTTTGCAGTTAACTGGCAAGTACCAAATTAACATTTGGCTTCAATAAAATCATATGGATGTGATAAAATTTCTATTTATTTTTATTAGGACAAATATTGACAAATATTGAGAGTAACTGCCTGCTATTATGTTATACTATTTTACTTTCTTATAGCACAAAGGACAGTATCAAGCACAAAAGATATTCTAATTTACTTTAACACAGGGTTCCTCACTAGGATTTCATGAGGGGCCTTATTACTTTTTTCAAAATAATCTAAGGGCTGCAAGTACATATACAACAGTTCTTTTTGTATGTTTTCCATCTTGCAATTCATCTTTCTCTCTGCTATTAATTTAATATTTAGTGCATTAAAACAAAGACAAAGTATTCTGAGAATTGTTGTGGCTTATAAAAATACCAAAGTAGTTGTCACTTAAATAAATGATTGCAATCCTATAAAATTTGTAAGGGCCGCAAAAATTGTGTTAAGCGCCACATAGTGAGTATCACTGCTTTACAGTAACTGTCCAGAGAAATTTTACACTGAATGAAATATAAAATGAAAATTACACAGTCTTCTTACTTCATAATGTGTTTATAAAACCATTTATCAAGACCCTTCTAGTGGACCACTTGAGACCTTGCCACGGGCCAAAGGACAGGAATCCCTGGTAAATAGTACAGTAGAAGTATATCTATAATCAGATATACACATATGAGGTAATCCTTACGGTAACACTAGTGGTGCCAGTTCTGAAGTAGAGCCAAACAGTGCCGCGGCATATTTCTTGTCATGTATCTGGGGGTTTTCTCGCAGTTGTTTCTCAAACTGATTAGGCACCGGAATTAGAGCTGGAAAAAAACATGACTGAATTAAGTTTTTAATTATTTTATATTAAGCATTTTAAAATATTCTGAGTGATACTGGTTACCCTCATTAATAATATGCTTTTTACCTGGATTTATGTTTTTGTGCATGTGTAGTTTCTCATTCTCTAATTACATTTTCAATCAATGTGAAAAAGTAATAATATTAATTTTCTAAACAGTGTTAAATAAATATATTCATGGTAAGTCACATAAAGTTTTTATAAACTTGTAATTTGAGAGTGCTTGAGGTATAATAAAAATGACAAACCCTAAATATTACATGAACGGAATCCATTGATAGTTTCATTTCTGTATAGAATGGTCTAAAACTGAAGATTCTGAGGAAAAATATCAATACTTGTATGTTAGGTAATAAATTAATTTAAATGCTCATGTAAAAAGAAATATTTTATTGAACAAAATTTTCAAAATATTTAACCATTTAAAATAACAAATTGAGGCATTTTGCAATAAATCCAGTATTTTCTGTGTGTTTTTATTTCCAAACAAAATATTTAAACTGACAAATTCTAATTATTTGGTATTATACAAAATGATGGGTATGCTACATGTGCATGTATGACAAATTTTAATGACCCTGTCCTAAAAAAAATTAAAGGTTAAAAAAGTTAAAATTCAACGAATCAAAATTCTTGGACAGAAAGCTACAACATTTTGTACCTCATTTATAGATAAAAAAATTAATAAATAAAACATTTCACAATCTAACCATTATTCGTCTGTATCTATTTCAAACTTTTTTTGGAGTCAGATCTTGACATTGTTGAAAATTTAAACGTTTCTTCTTCTTACTAATTTTGAAAAGTATATTGAATAAAGCATTGAAACAGACCACAGTATCAATGTATTTATTCTAGTTTAAGTATCAATAGACAGATTAGTTTTAGTTTAGATTATCGTTTTTATCTTTCAATTACCATAGTACAAGTCTAAATTTCAATTTTACCAGTCATTTTTTTCAATTCAATTCAATTCAAAAATTCTTTATTTGTCAATGTACAAATATACATTAAATAGCGTCACAATTCACATAATAATTATCATTAGATTGATTATTGTTCTTAATTTATCGTTGTACACAGTTAACCATGTCTTTACTGTAAATGTGAAATAAAAAGACGTAAAATATCATTGTATCTGGCAAACATTTAAAGCTAAAACAGAACTATTTGAGGTTTTTCAAAATACAAATAAGATACATATTTTTAAAATGTGAAGTAAAAAATAAATAAGATATCATTGCATATGACTGACATTTAAAACTCTAGTAGAACTTTGAGATTTATATCTAATAAAAAGAATAATTATTATATTTTACAATATTAATTTTATGTCATAATTAAGTTATTGATTATAAGATAGGAGTGATCTTTAAAAATACTTTAATTTATTTACAAATTTTATAATGTAAATTAAAAGTAAATAAAACATTATATATCTTGCAGACATTCAAAACTAAAACAGTACTATTTGAAATTTGCATAAAACCAAAAGTAATAAAAAGAAAACAGTTATTATATTTTACAATATTACATAATTTGTATGTCTTAATATTTAATACAATTTATCATAAGAGGTACTTTAATTTATTTACATATTTTTAACTGAAAATATTCTTTGAATGAGTATAACGAGGCATTTGTTAGGTACTGTTTACACTTATTTTTAAATAATATCAAATTTGATTCACTAAAAATATATTTCGGCAGTGAAAATAAAAATTTGTTGCCAATAAAACTAGTTTTCTTTTCAAAAAACTTTAAATTATGAGGTTCTACATATCTATTGTATCTGGTATTATATGAATGGGTATTCTGAACAGTTATTGTTTGGTTTGTTTTGACATACATTACAGTTTCAAGGATGTACAACGCATACACTGTTGGGATACCCAATTGTGAAAAATATTCTTTTACTGACTCTGAGGACTGTAGGTTAAAAATTGCTCTTATTGCCTTTTTTTGTTGTAACAGAATTTTATCCAAGTTTTCTTTTGTTGTGGCTCCATAAATTGCAATACCATATGAAAAATGTGAATGTACTTGTGAGTAATAAATAGTTTTTAGTGTTTCTATGCTGCATACTCTGCACAACTGACGCAAAGCATAGATACCGGAAGACATTTTACCAACAATATGATTAACATGAATATCCCAACTTAAGTTTGGATCTACTATTAGTCCAAGGAACTTAGTAGAATCAACCTGGTCAAGCTTTGAATTATCTATGTATATATTTGGTTGCAGTTTCAACCTATTTTGTTTTGTGGAAAAAGATATGAAATTTGATTTACTGGTATTTAGAAGAAGATTGTTTCCATCCAAAAAATCTTTAACAGATAAAAGGCTGATAAAAGAAGCCAGTTCAATATCCTCCTGTTTATTCCCCGAAACTGTAATGTTTGCATCATCAGCATATAAACAGATGGATCCTCCCCTTGGAATGACAGTGGGTAGGCCAGTTACATAACAGAGAAATAGCAGTGGGCCCAATATAGAACCTTGAGGAACACCATGTTTAACAATTTGAAAATCTGAGCGAACATTTTGAATATAACTATATTTATTGTAATTAGTTTTATGGTGTAACTCAATACATTGCATTCTATTTTGAAGATATGAACCAAACCAATTTAACTCTTTACCTTTAATATTAAAACTACTAAGTTTACTTAGTAATTTCTCGTGAGATACACTATCAAAAGCCTTTGTAAGGTCAAGAAAAATGCCAACAATACTTTCATGTCTATCAATGCTATCTATTATGGATTCAATAAAACGGATGCCTGCAGTAATAGTAGATTTACCGGTCCTAAAACCATGTTGTTCCTCATCAAGTATTTTATTACTTTCTAAATAATCTAACAGTTGGTTATATACTACTTTTTCTAATATTTTTGAAAAAACTGGTAACAAAGATATTGGCCTGTAGCTTGAAGGATCATATAAGTTTCCTTTTTTAAAAATGGGTACTACTTTCGCAATTTTAAGTTTAGACGGAAAATAACCAGATATTAACGATGAATTTATAATATGAGCTAAGGGTTTAATAATGTAGGAGATTGATTGTTTAACAACGCTTATTGGTATGTCATCCACCCCAGTAGAAAGTTTATTTTCAAAAGCCATCACTAACTTATAAAGTTGATCTTCACTAACTGTCTTGAATTTAAATGTTGTTGAAATTTCCTTTACACATTTAGAATTGAAATTACCACTTGAGGAATTTGGAATATTTGTAGTAATTAAACTGTCGACTATATTAATAAAAAATGCATTAAATATATTACCAACATTAATTGGATCAGATATGACGGTATTATTTTGCAAAACAATAATATTGTCAGATTTTTTGGGTAGCTGATTAATTTCAGACTTTATAATTTTCCATGTAGTTTTTGATTTATTTTTTGACTCTAGAATTTGTTTATCAAAATATGATTTTTTATCACTATTACTTTGTATTTTAATATTTTGTTTTAGTTGTTTAATTTCTTGCTTTAAGCTTTCCGTTTTTAATTTTCTATTCAATTTTTCAAGTTCAATCAATTTCCTTCTTTTATCTCTAATATCATCTGTTATCCATTTATTACAATGTGTTTCCTGTACTGTTACCATTCGTTTTGGGAAGCTAGTTTCAAAGGCATAAGAGAATATAGAGAAGAACTCGTCATACTTATTTTCTATCTTAGCTAAATACACTTCCATCCAACATTCATGAGCCAATCTCCTATAAAATGATTCATAGTTATCGGTAGAAAATATTCGGCTAAGTTGTTTATAAACTTGTTCTGATGCAATTTTCAGATTTAAAATTTCTAACAACTGGCCGTCATGGTCTGATATATGAGTAATTAAACCAGAAATTTTGAGTTTTTTAGACTTTATATTACAAATAACATTATCTATGGCCGTTTGGGATTCTGAAGTGACTCTAGTTGGAAAATCTACTTTAAATTCTAAATTGTACGATTTCAAAATATTTACAAAATTGTTATATGTCTTATCTTGAATTAAAACATTAATGTTAAGGTCACCTACTATTACTATGTTTTTATATTTGTTACTTAATATTTCACATAAAATATCCAATTTATCTAGAAATGGTTCAACAAAGCACTGCTGAGGAGATCTGTATAGGCAGGCTAATACAAAACAAAATGTATCAACTTTTATTTCGGAAATGCAACACTCAAATTCTTTTTCCGTAATAAGTTGTTGTACTGCAGGGATTTTTAAATTTTTACTGTTAATGTTTCCTTTAACCAGGATTAGAGTTCCACCCCCTATAGAGTCAACTCTTGTATAAAATGAGCATACTGTATAATTTGGAATATTTAAACACCCTATTTCGCTTTTAGTCATTTTATGTTCAGTTAATGCAATTATATGAGGTCTAGTCTCATCCAAGTTAATTTTCAAAACATTTAAACGGGAAGATAGGTGCTGTACATTTTGATGAAATATTTTAAGTGTCTGCGTTTCCTCACTGTTAAGACTATATGTTTTATTAGAAGATTTAGTAATTGGTTGTTGATAATTGCAATTTTTACTTGATTTTAAATTTATTTTTTTATTTTCGAAAAAGAGGTCCTCAGTTGTACTTTGTGGATATAGCATTTGATTATTACTACCGTTACAAATTGCGGAATCGTGTTCCTTGTCGTAACAATCTAGTTTAAATTTAAAGTAAAAGTTTGTGAAGGTGAATATGTTAGTGAGTAAGCACTCGATTGCCCATTTGTTATTTCACCATCACTAGCACTGACACAGGAGATGTTCGGTGAGGACTTTGTTGTTGGAAGTGGGGGGAAGCAGCTCATATCTTGGGAAAGGAGTTGTGGTGTGTCCTGTTCCTCTGTCATTTTGGAAGTATTTGGTGCTGTAAGTGCTTCCATTTGGATTTTGGGCTGGGCTTCAGGAGTGGACCATCCTCGGAAAGGAGAGCTTGTAGACGGAGTTGCAGTTTGACTATTTCTTTTTGATGTTGGAGTTGATTTAAGATGAATTGAAGATTCTGCTGGTTTGTTACAGTTTTCAAGCTGGTTGTGTATTTCATGTTGTATGGCTTTTAAAAATTTGTGATGGGTGAGTCCGTTGGTTATTATTGTATCTGTTCCATTTTGTACTTTTGTGGGTTGCAGATGGTTCCTGATATCAGTAGTTTTATTCAGCTTGAAACGTTGGTTTAGAGCATTAATTATTAAAAAAGCTAATTTAGTTTTTCCTCTTCTGTTTAAATGGAGCCCTTGAGATGTGTAGTGGAACCTACTCAACTGTTCAAGATCCACTAAGAAAACATTGCTAATACGAGCTGTTAATTCTTTAATATAGTTATTTACCTGAACAATTTTTAGATGTATTGGATCGTCTATCTGGCAATCAAATCTCTCAGGGATGGTTGTCATTATTATTGGCTTATTCTTACTCAGAGTCACAAGTTTATGTTGCAAGGTATTGTATATAAATGTCAGGTCATTATTTAGTATATCATTAGTTCCCCCAATAAGAACAGTCACATCACTATTTGAATTATTTGTTATAGCTTTAGTTATATAGGCAAGATGTGCATTTGCCATTACTAGTGCCTCACAATTGATTTTACTTTTGGATTTATGATCAATTATTTGGCCAACATTTCTTCCTTGGCTGTCAGAGTACAAAGATAATCTAATTTTCTTACCAGTATATTCAATAAATCTTGACTTTTCACTGTTAGTGGTGTATTTTCTTTTATAATTTATTTTTTGCAGTTTTCTGGGTTTTCTGTAAAGTGTCTCTATGCTCTGACTATTTGACTCTTTATTCTCCTCAAAGTTAAAGTAAGGTTCACTCAGAACTTGAAATTTGTTTTTTGTCATCATTAGAGACTGTTTTGTAGCATCTTGTTTAGTGACAGGTATTGAAATGTTTCGTCTTTTAGATACTATCTGATTCCACTCATTTTTTTTAATTGTAGTAGCAACTGTTGATCCTACATCAACTTCATTTTTGTTCATATGTGCATTATCTGTTGTGATATGTTTGAGGTTTTTCCTACTTAGCTCTGAACTCTTTAAGAGGTTTAACTCATCTGATAATGTGGCAATCTTAGTTTGGAGGTCACATGTTTGAATTTGTAGTAATTGATTTGTTTCTCTGAGTTTTTGAATTTCCATGTATGATGTTTCATGATCATTAGTATACATTAAAGATTTTATTGTGTTTGTATCAAGATTATTAAATTGCTTGTTGTGAATCATTAGTGCGAGTATTGCTCTTTTTGTCAGAATATCAGATTTTGTTATAGAAGGCAAATTTTTTGTTAACAAATCTGCTGTGAGGATTATTTTACTATTGTCTAAAATTGTAGCCAATACTATATCAGTAATCAGAAGAGCATAGATCCCGCAGTCTACTGTGTTTGATCCTTGTTGAGGTGTTTGGATCTTGACAGTAAGTGTATTTCCATCAACATCCAGGAAAGGTTTTATTTTCCTTGTAATCATGAGAGCATGTTCAAAATTGTAATCCCCTAATGAGTCAAAATGAAAGAATGTATTTTGTTCTCTTACAAACAACAATATACTCCAATGGGAGCCAGAACCACCAATTTCTCTCCAGTTTTGAATTTTGTTAGAATCAGAAACAGGGATTATTATATTGGATTTTTCATTCAACTTTAATGGTTCAAGTATATGAGCTATGTCTCCTAAACATTTTATAGCTAGTGCTATTGAAGGGTTCAACAAGTGTGTCTTTTGGTTGGCAATTTTTTCATTCATCATATCATAATAAAATTGAAATGCGTCATCTGTGACCCATTTAGACTCAAGTAACTGTTGACTTATACTTTCTATCTCCTGTGTTATAGATCTGTTATGAATATTTTGAATGTCATCGCTCATTGTTATGTTTATCTGTTGATCATCCTTATAGATTATTAAAGGACTGCTAATTGCCAATGGCTCAGTTTTTCTATTTAATTCAAAATTTACACTATTTTCATTTTCTCTATAACTATCAATAACACTACTTTCAGATTTGATTGTTTGCTGACTAGAAACTGAGCTCTTATAGAAACTTAATTCTGCTTCCTTCATTGCAGTAGTAAATTTTTTGTATTTAAATTATACAAGTAATTTGTATCTTAAATTACTGATTTAACTTAATCAGCTGTTTTAATTTTTCAGCAGTTTTGATGGGTCTTTTTAGAAGAGGACCCCCACTCTTGACAAGTTTGTGTAGAACTAGCTCCACAAATGGGAATAAAACAAAACATAACTATGATCCAGTAAATGTTATAATAAAGAAAAACACACATTTTAACCTAACCTAACCTACCAAGAGTGGGGGCCCACTTCTATAAAAAAGCCGTTTTGATTCATCAGCTGTTTTAATTGTGAACTATTTATTCACTAGTCTAATATTATTGAAAACAGATAACATATACTTTTCTGTTTTTTCTGAGTTACTATTTGCATTAGTCATTATTAAATAAAGATTGTTTAAGTGCCGTGGTTTAAACTGACAAGGACAGCTAGTGCTAAAGTATAAGGTCAATGTTATCAAAACTTCTGTGCTGCAGAGAGATACTAGTAGTGCAGTGCTGTAACCCACCTAATTGAGGACAAAGTGTTGTGGAGATTGTAGGCAATAGGTTCTCTTATAATACCAACATGGCATCCCCTCAATGATTGCCATCGACGTGGACACTATTAGAGAAGTCTGGGGTGTCCATGTTGAATGGTAGTCAATGTGGGGATATTGTGCTAAGAGAGAGTACTGAGTATCAGGCTTGTTAATTGAAAAACTGAAAATCAGACCAATACTACGTGATTTGGATTCAACGTAAAGATGTTCTTCCCTTAGTTGCCCTGACTATTGGGCTATTGATAAATAACCCTTCTGAGGAACAGTTGAACTCAGTTAGTAACCAGACTACACAGATCATCCACAATCTTCCTTCACTAATGTAATCATATTTGCCTTAAAATACGAAAAAGTTGTGTTGGTGTCTCATAAGTAAGAGTAAGATTGGACTCTATACTTTCCTATTTACAAAATTAAAGTCGTAAAAGTTTTGAAGTCCTTAACCTTTAAGAATAACTGAAAATAGAGCCATCTGACAACAGAACAAAATCCATGAATGAAGAGGTGATAAAGTACCTGTTGCATTAGCATCAAATCCCCAATGCGTATCAGAGAGCTAGGTATCATGTATTAGACGGTTGTCATTCTGAACGATCCTCAAAGCTCAAATACGGCATTTTTTCTAAATTTCTTTGAATCAGTGATAAGAAGAAAATATAATTATTCATTGCATACATTTTTGAATGTTGGCTTAAAATAAAACTTGGAAGGGTAAACATTTTTTCACAACATTGTATAGTATGGTAATTTAATTTCCAAAAGCTTTCTCTGGCACAATATATGTATGATACTTGTTACAGTCAATATTTTCAAATACATGAACATTTAGTGGTTTATCCTTGCTAAGTAACAAATAAAATAATATCATGATGAAGAAACTCACTCTATAGGCATTTTAAAATCAAAATGATTTTAATTTATACAAATAAACGGGTGTATAAATCCAATAAAAACTTGACATGTATTCTTATGTGATTGCGAGAATAATTAATTTGAGTTTTAAATAATATGTTAGACAAGTATGTATATTTATTTGCATACACTTTATCGTAATATTCTATTATTCTTCAAGTTAGTTTATTCGGACAATGTCACCTGTTTTTATAACATTGCTATTTTACATTGTAAAACATAATTTAGTGAAAATGAATAAATTTGAATTTAAATATAATAATAGTAAAATACAGTACAATAATATAATAAAATGTATAACTATTAGATTAAATGAGTTTTTATTTCTACAAATTATAAAAAGAATATTTTACTACTTGTAGAAATAAAAACTCACATAGTTATGAAATAAAATAATACCTGAAATAAAAACCAGCTAAAATAGTTCAGTAGTAGTTTTTTTTGTCAATGTTAAAACTAAAATATTTTTAAAGTTACTATCTCTTTAACGAAAAACATCTTTGCTATTATATAAGAAAACAATGATAAGATAAGCCAATAACAGTTTTTCTCTCAGAGTTACACCATTAACTTTAAGAGTAGAAGGGAATGCTAGGACATTTATTTCGGTTTGTTTATTGTTTTATTATTATAAAAGAATAAATGTAATTATTCTTTTATTTCATTTATTTAAAAGAATTGTTATAAACCTATTGTTTTGAACACTATAGGGAGGTGTAATTATGTTTTGATATTTCAGAGTGGACCTCCTGTGTTCCCCTTTAAATCGCCATATAAACAGGGAAATTACTCGTCATATATGGAGCAGAGGTTAACCTGTATTATAAAAACTTTAATTAACAAGTTATTAGAGAACATTTTCTAGACAAGTTCATATTTTAATGGAACAAACAAGGTCAAACATTAATAATTAAAACTAAAGATAGATCCAAATATATATATAATGGATTGTCAGTCAGGTGTCTCAAAGGCTCATGCCTTGGACTATAGAGAAGAAGGTCTATGGTTCAAATCCCCAACTGAGCTAACGGTTTGTACTTCACTCATTGAATAAAGTTCATGCACAGGTTACATATATTATATAGATCCATGTAATATAGCAATTGATGTTATATTAAAAAAAACTCTGACTCCCTCATCACTGTATTTAAAAAACCAAAAAATGTTTAGGAAAAATATCAAAATCTTTTATGAACCCAGTTTCAAGATCTGATTTTATAAATGAAATTTTTTTACCTTAGTATTGCCTGAAGATCTTGAATATGTTTCTTTACTCCAATGTACATTTCGCCGCTAGGTGCGGCATCTTCAAGGAGATATTGTTCTAAAATATTTATAATCACTAACACTATTTACATTATTTACACATGTTATAATTTTATATTATTGTTTTGTTTAAAGAGTTGTCGCTTTCTCTTTTGCGCTGTTGCCAATTTCGTGAGGTGTTGCCGGTTTTCTTTTTTGCTTCTTCTAGGTTGTGGATGGTTTTAAAGATGATTGAGCTATGGTAGTCTTCTTTTTTATTAAGTAGGGTGTCAGGTTCTATATTTACGTGCTTGAAAATATGATAGCTTTCTTGAACTTTGGCTACAGATTTGGATTTTGTTTTGTGGAGTATTTTTAGTGAATCGGAGAATGTTATATTGTGGTCTGGGTTTTGTTTAAGGTGTTTTGCTACCATTGAACTGGGGTTTGTATGGTGTTTAGCGTTATGTTCTTTAAATCTTTGTATGAACGATCGGTTTGTGTAGCCAATGTATTGTTTATTGCATGGGGGTGGACATGTGATTTTATAAACTCCGCTTGTATTTTCCGGACATTGCTTGATGGATTCTGTTTTATATGTTGGTATTGGGTTGGTTATAACTTTGTAAGCTGGGGTATATCCTGCCTTTTTAAATATTCTACCAACTTTTTATTTATTAAAAGTTGGTATTTATTTTATATATTTTATATTAAAAAAAATTATTTATTTTATATATTAAAAGAATGGAAAACGAACACCATTTTCCATTCTTTTGTGAATCCCTCTGGTCTGAGGAAGGTGAGCGTGGTTCACCGAAATCGATCACCATAATATTTGTGCATTTTGTACTTGTGTTGTAATATATTTGTGCATTTTGTACTTATATTGTAATAAATTTGTGTTGTGTTACGTTTACTTGTACTGTATATGTACCAACACGTATTATGCTAATTAAAAAACTATAAGCATAACGAGAAACCACTGATTCAGGCACAACTGCACAGTTTGTGTTTTGTAAAAATATAGATTTTTACAGACTACAATTTTGTTAACTAGGACAACAAACTGATTTTAACTGGGAAATTTCAAAACTCATTTAAATACAACCTTAGCCTGCAAAAAGGATTTGACAAAACTTATTTTAAACCCTGCCTTTATGATTTATATCTTCACTAATCTGATCACTTTATTTAGAGATTGACAGATTCTATAAAGCTGAAATTTGACATGGCTTGTATTGTAGAAGGGTAAAAAAATTGTTGTGGTTAAAAAAAAGAATCAATTTCAGTGGTTTTTATTGTGAAATGTAATCCTTAAGGTTATTTCCATTAACTCTGACACGATTGTGCTACTTCGTACCCTCCTAAAGTAGTTATAGAAGAGTTTTTAGGCTATAAAACTTCTTTACCTAAGAGAACAAACTGATTTTAATAAGGGAACTTTGAAATTAACTGGACAAAAATAGCCTGGTCAAAGGCCATAGCCAAATATTGTGAAATAACTTCTTTAAGACTCATTTCCTGACAGTCAAGACTTATAAAACTCTACTTCAAGATTATTATAAATCAGAAAGTAAGCTTGAAAGTACTGTGTAATCAGGTTGTGTGGCGATTTGTGATGCTGCGGCTGAGCTTTAATATTGATAGGTTAGAGGGAACCACAGGGGGAAAGGATAAGCAAAAGCTTAGAGAACCACCCCATTTCGAAGCATGGGCAGTCAGTCATGTCCAATAAATGAACAATATTTACACGTGTTTTTACGAAAAATGTTATGCAATGATTATTTAAACCTAGTACCAGTAACACGAGTTATATAATGAGATAGCTTATTTAACTATTTAATATTAAAATTCTCAAGCTATTTAATTTCCTCACAAACAAGAGTCTATATTGTCTCGAGTCAAATAATGTCTTGCACTTAAAATCAACTGATTTATGGTAGAGTACAAAGTAGATTTGTAAAATATCCCTAAAAACATAAATAAATAAAAAGAATAAAGAAATGAGAGGGTTACATGTGATTGGGAAATATACTGATTTGTGATATTGCCATCCAAACCATGTTTTATAATTGTACGATAATACATTATATTTTACAATGAAAGGAATAAGTGTGTTTAATTTTAAGTAGTGTATTTATCCAGTATCCCGTATAATATTTACAAATATCACTTTGAATTTTATGTCAACTCAAATCACAATTTTAACAGATAACCTTTGAAACTGTATGACATGAAACTGTTTGAAATGACTTTTGACTCCGTTGCTGACACTTAGATATGACCTTGTATGTATAAAAATGAGCCTTTAAGAAGTTATAAACCATTATTAACAAAGATAATACCTAATCATATTTGTGTTAACCATTAGAGATTAACATATATATATATATATATATATATATATATATATATATATATATATACAGTATATATGATATTGCATTCATTGACTGCATATTTAATTTTAAATGTTATCACAGTATAAGCAGATGTAATATTATTGTAAATACTACGCCGCAGAGGCTGGAAACATTGATCTACTGTAGTAATTTACAATACTACTCAAGAGCTCTGCTACACCCCAAAACTCCTGTCATATGCCGCATAAACAATAATCATTATACTTAAAGTCCTGTCAATAAAACAGAAAGATGATAAAGAAAAATATTTGAAAAAGAAAAAAAATAATCTTCTGACTTCAACAGACTAACTGAAAATCAATAAACAAAATAAACATATTTGAATTGTTTTTGTTCCTAACACCAGTAAGAATGGATTAAAAGATAAAATTAGCTGATTTGAAAACTTCTGAAACATGAGATTTAAAACACTGAAATTTCCTATTGACTGTTTGACTTTTTAAAAATTATTGACCTTGCTATAATCTAAAAATTGAATTTCAAAATCAGGCTTGAAATTCCATGTTCTCCAAAATATCCTTAAATAAAAAAAAAATCATTTAAATGTTTTCAGAGGTTACTTAGAAATTGAGGAAATAAACCAGTCAATTTTAAATATATAAAAAAGTAACAATATAACAATTTCACAGTTCATTTCAATAAAATCCAAGTCAGTATACCAATAATATGCATTTAAATCATTATGTGAAATTATATGAAAGCTGATGTATCCTCCTCGGCCAATTAAATCTCTTCCTTTCAATTGGCTGAAGAAAAATTATCTAAATTTAAATACTAATTGATATTAAAACAGAATTTTAGTTATCACAATTTTCTTATTCGTTATTTCTTACCGTTCATTATAGAGTGATTTACTATGTTTTAGCTTAAAAGAAATAACATTTTTTCCTGATCAATTAAAATACCCCATCTAATAATAAAATGTTTTTGACCTATTAACAACAGTCTATCCAAATTTCCAAATACAATCAAAATTAATCAGGAAAAAGTGGAAAATTAATGAACAAAGCTGATGAAGTTCAATAATATACACTTTACTGTTCTCTTTATGTTAAGATATTTGTATCGATACAAGGTTTCATGCAACAGATCTCAAAGTGAGTGTTGAGGTTTCAGTGAAGCGGTTGCAGTACCCAGCGATGTTGTTACACATATCTGTATGAAGTTCAGTAATAGATACTTAACTGATTTCTTTAAAGTAAACTTCCAGCGGTATCGTAATACTTACTGTTTTCTTCACTTGAAGCTTCACATGTGTGCTTGTATCGATATAAGGTTTCATGCAACAGATCTCAAAGTGAGTGTTGAGGTTTCAGTGAAGCGGTTGCAGTATCCAGCGATGTTGTTACACATATCTGTATGAAGTTCAGTAATAGATCCTTTACTGATTTCTTTAAAGTAAACTTCCAGCGGTATCGCTATACTTACTGTTTTCTTCACTTGAAGCTTCACATGCGATGCTTGTATCGATACAAGGTTTCATGCAACAGATCTCAATGTGAGCGAAGAGGTTTCTATGAAGTGGTTGCAGTATCCAGTGGCGTCGATATATTATCTGGGATCTAGGGGTGGATGTGTGCATAATGCCTCTAATAAATTTTGTACTTACATAATGCTAAACTGTAAAATATGTCTTGGAACTAAAAAATTCTAGGTCTTCAGGGTTCGACCGTGTCACTGAGCTATGTACAAACATTGCCAATGTTTCGGCCTCATTACAGTAAGCCGTCTTCAGAGCGAGACGATCACTGTATCACAGAACTCGACTGTATCACAGGGTCGAGTTCTGGGTTCAGTGATCGTCTCGCCCTGAAGATGGCTTACTGTATTGAGGCCGAAACGTTGGCAATGTTTGTACATAGCCCAGTGACGCGGTCGAACCCCGAAGACCTAACATTTTTTAGTGATAGTGACGACCTGACGAGTGAAACTGTTACATCAAGAGAAAACTCAAATGTTGTGGCCCAAATTATGGTTATTCTTCATATTAATTACCAAAATGTCGGTTACAACATTCCAGTTTTTGTTGTTAATTAGATCTTGGATTTGTTATAAATGAGAGCAAAAATGGTGTTAATTTACATTTGATGTTAGATAATTAAATAATTTGATATTTTTTAACTTTTGAATTGCCTATTTTTAGAGAAATTCAATAATTTTTCAAAGTAAAATATGTATTTTTGAAGCAAACTTTCATGCCAAATTACAGAACTATATTTTGAGATATTTAGATTTTAGTAAAAATCGCATACAGGCACACCAACAGAAAAATTTCGAAATAGGACACAGGTTATATTAGTTTATTAGCTTATTTTGACATGAAAATCTAATAAAATCTCATATGGAACACTCATCTCTGGACACCCTGTATAGACAGCTTTATTTTGTTTAGTTCATTTTTTAACTTAATTAATTAACATTGCTCTTTCTGATGATAATTAAAGTTGTTTTCATGGATAATTTTCTTTCATAGAATAAAAAAACCTATAAACGCTGTGTTTATATTAATTAGATTCATTAATTCAAACCAGAGAACGTCACTCAGCACAATTCCTTTGTTAATACCTGTATTATAAGTATGGCAAACGTTGCTTACGAAATCGATAATAATAATATTTTAAAATGTTTAATAATATTTAAATATTTTTGAGTTGTGTGACATTTACGTTATATGATAAGAAATGAATCATTAACAATAACATGCATTTGTTCCACCTCTGTAAAAAGATGTATTCAGTGAATTCTCAGAGGATGGCCGCATTCTGAAAAGACAAAACAAGACGAGACGGAGAAAAGGGAGAACACCTAGACGATTATGGGCACACTGCGGTTGTCTCGTCTTGTGTCTGGCGTTGTCTCGCGGAATAAACATTTGCCGAGTCATAGCGGGATAAAATAATATGCGTATACACGGTGACTCCGCTTCACTTATATTCCTCAGTGCCATTGTTTGTGTGCATCATAATGTCAACTTTCCAAGAAGAAATAGTGGCATAACTTTGGATGTTGAAAAGCTACAGAAGTGAAACCACTTTTGAATTATGTACAGTATCAGCAAAACATCGTCATAACTTGGACACAATCAATAAGTGTTGCAATATGGCTGTCGAGTTCAACTCTTTAATAAATGGTTCAACTTATGATTGCTCACTTCCCAGCTCTAAAACATCCAAGAGCGTTTCTCCAAATTTCGTAACGGAATTTTTTCTAAAGGAGTTTTGTGAACCAATTATTTTGACAAGTCAAGAATAATCTTAGTATATTTTTGCCTCTTTTTCAGATCACTTGTTATATTGAGCCAAGAAACTGATTACATCTGTGTTTGATTTCCAGCCAAAAAAACTGAAATGATTTTCAGTTACAAAATTGTTATTTTCTAAAAGGCTACGTCATTTTTTATAACAATGCTAGCTGCACTCGTTGAGGGATACGGCCCCAAACTCCCATTTAATCCCCAAGTTAATCACGAGTAGATAACCAAGTTGATCACGAGTGGCTACCTAAGTTCATCACGATTGGCTAACCAAGTAGATCACGGGTGCTACTAAAGTTAATCACGACACGAGTACCTCAATTATCCACTCTCGTAATCACCTTAGTTTAGTTGATTACGAGAGTGGATTACCAAGTTGATCACGTGTGCTACCGCTACCATTAACATGGATGTCTCTAGTATAAAACCCGTTTTACTAGAGACAGCCATGGTGTTACCCAAGTTGATCATGACTGGCTACCGGTAATCAGAGGTTGATCACCGTCTTAATCTCTCTCATTCGTAGGGCGAACTGTAACAAAGGCTGTGATTGGTTGCTATCGGGATACCTATTCTTTACTCTATATTATCTCTTTGAGAGAAAAAATTCTTAAAACTGCTTTCTTGGTTTGAATCTAGAGCCTAACACAATATTTGTGTCATATTTCATTGTCAAAAGCCTTATAGTTGTAGAGAAACTGCGATCAGTAAGTTAAATTTAGTCTATTTGGTTTTTATTTATAGATTCAAACATTTTTGCTTGCATATTAAAGAGTCAGGACAGAGCCACTGTTGAAGATGGTGACTACAGTACAGTACTATACTCCAGCCGTTCTAACTTTACCTCTGAGGGGAGCACAAGGCAACATTATATGTCTAGAGCGCTTGGCTCCTTCCTGTCCCACGAATAATTTGTTTCCTGTCTTAAAAATGTACGTGTATGGGTGGGTGGGTGGGTCAATACCACTGACAGAAAAAGTAATGGAAGTAAAGTGATTCTTCTACAATTCTAGACAGCAGTTCTGCCTCCTTTTTATGTATTGTGTGAATACATAAAAAAGGCATTTGTCCAATAACAAGGAATTCGTTCTACTCACTAATTTGTTTGAGTAATAAGTACCATTTTTGTGGTAGCCACTAACTTGTGAGTGGCTACCACAAAAATCACAACTAGGGCTTGATAGTTTTTATAAGTTAAAATTATTCCATTAACTTCGGTTTTTTATATTTGTAAACAGTAAAAAAGTACTTCCCAGTTAAACACTAAACAGATTTTAATTCCCACTATAAAAATAAATGTGTACCGTCATATATTATTCCCAATTGTGAGTCACCGGATGTAAAATTTAGAGGAGGGCTGTGGCGGTCTGGATGCGACGTTGCCTATGTTGATTTTCCAGTTTAGCCCGCAAACCTAAGAGGTAAAGTTAGAACGGCTGGACTATAGAAGTTTACATTCGGAACGGAGCACTTCCACTTTCAAAAGGTCTTGGTATACACTATAAAAATAGATTTAAATAACGTCAACCCACAATAAAACAAGAACATATGAAAACATTAGACTTGGTTAGACACGATTAGACCTGAGTTGTTTGTAGATGTAGAAATCCCACTCCATTGTAGCCAGCACGGCCTCCATACTCGGTCCGGTATTTACATATCACTATGTATTGACAGTGAGTTTGATGAAGCGGGCGACAGCTCATCTGCATTTTTATTGGATCTGCTGAAGGTTGCTAAGAGATAATTCTTAGTCGGGGTTTAACACAACGCATTAATTATTTCAATTATGTTTAGGGGGTCTACTGAATTCGTTAAGAGGTATATATTAATATTATCAAGACAATTCTCACAATACATGAAAATGAAATGAATGGACTACATATAAATTGCTTATGCATACTGATCCTGATCACTTCAAAGAGCAGATTAATGTATGTTCGCTAAATAAGAAAATAAACTCTCTAAATCAGAAGAAAACTTCTTGTAAAAAATTAGTAAGTTATATCGAAAGTAAATAACACATGTAGGCAATTTTTTTCTTTCTTTAAAACCAATACACTTTATACAACCTTTTAAAGTGTAAATAATTATTAAAATACGTTATTCACTGTTGTTTAGGTGTAAGAGAGGACTTTTGTAGTCTTAATCTCGCCATGTGTTACTATTGTTTTGTATAGACATTTTCATTTCATTCGTTAATACAAAACAAATCACATATTATTGTTTCCAACTAATATAAAACATGGTTTGAAGAAAACCGATACATTTACCTTACATAATACAGCATGAAACACGTAAACAGTGTCTAAAAATACAAGGGAAAATTGTGCGACCAAAGTAACTGTCCGAACACAACCTAAGGCCATGGAAGTGTTACCTCTTGGGTTACTGTGGAAACACTTAGTGTAACCTCCTTGAATACAGTGGCAACACAAGTGTCACTTCCTCGCTTATAGTAACAACACAAGTGTCACATCCTCGATTACAATGGCAACAAAGTGTTACCTACTCGGTTATAGTAACAACACAGTGGTCACACAAGTGCCAACTCATTGAATACAATGGCAACATAAGTGTCACACCCTCGGTTATAGTAACAACACAAATGTCACATCATTGATTACAATGGCAATAAAGTGTCACCTTCTCGGTTATAGTAACAACACAAGTATCACCTCCTCGAATACAATGGCAACAAAGTGTCACCTTCTCGGTTATAGTAACAACACAAGTGTTACCTCCTTGAATACAGTGGCAACACAAGTATCACCTCCTCGGTTATAGTAACAACACAAGTGTAACCTCCTCGGTTATAGTAACAACACAAGTGTAACCTTCTCGGTTATAGTAACAACACAAGTGTTACCTCCTTGAATACAGTGGCAACACAAGTATCACCTTCTCGGTTATAGTAACAACACAAGTGTAACCTCCTCGGTTATAGTAACAACACAAGTGTAACCTCCTCGGTTATAGTAACAACA
This sequence comes from Stictocephala bisonia, assembly GCA_035578905.1. NCBI lineage: Eukaryota > Metazoa > Arthropoda > Insecta > Hemiptera > Membracidae > Stictocephala > Stictocephala bisonia. The sequence goes on along the minus strand of JAQJVL010003228.1, from coordinate 41,524 downwards.
CAAATGTCACCTCCTCGATTACAATGACAACAAAGTGTCAGCTTCTCGGTTATAGTAAAAACACAAGTGTCACCTCCTCGGTTATAGTAACAACACAAATGTCACCTCCTCGATTACAATGACAACAAAGTGTCAGCTTCTCGGTTATAGTAACAACACAAGTGTCACCTTCCTCTTTAACAGTGGGTACACAAGTGTCACCTCCTCGATGACAGTGGCCACACGAGTGTCACCTCCTCGATGACAATAGCCACACGAGTGTCACCTCCTCGGTGACAGTGGCTACACGAGTGTCACCTCCTCGATGACAGTGGCCACACGAGTGTCACCTCCTCGATGACAGTGGCCACACAAGTGTCACCTCCTCGATGACAGTGGCTACACAAGTGTCACCTCCTCGATGACAGTGGCTACACAAGTGTCACCTCCTCGATGACAGTGGCTACACAAGTGTCACCTCCTCGATGACAGTGGCTACACAAGTGTCACCTCCTCAATGACAGTGGCCATACAAGCCCATATGTCCCCCTTTGACAGTGAATAATATCAGCATTTTTTCACGATAAAATTTGTATATATAATGAATTTGTAGAACTTTTTTATAAAATAGTCACATGTACCATTTTTGGAGTATTCTCAGTGTAAAGTAAAGAGGTAAAATAGTAGGTTACTTCATAATAAAAAAATATGGCGGCCAACGGTGATTTGTAAGAAGAGATCTGTCTCCGTGTAAAGTGTTGTGTGAATTTACATGTATATGTTTTTCATACTACGAGGTAAACTAACTTAGTATTTATGCATGCATTAGTGTTGATATGCCTTAGTATTTATGCATGCATTAGTAATTATGCATCATTAGTGTTAATATGCCTTAGAATTTATGAACGCATTAGTATTGATATGCCTTAGTATTTATGCATGCATTATTATTGATATACATTAGTATTTATACATGCATTAGTGTTGATATGCCTTAGTATTTATGCATGCATTATTGTTGTGATACGCCTTAGTATTTATGCATGCATTAGTGTTGATACGCCTTAGTATGTATGCGTGCATTAGTTTTGATATGACTTAGTATTTATACATGCATTAGTGTTGATATGACTTAGTATTTATACATGCATTAGTGTTGATATGCCTTAGTATCAATGCATGCATTAGTGTTGATATGCCTTAGTATTTATGAATGCATTAGTGTTGATATGCCTTAGTATTTATGCATGCATTAGTGTTGTAATGCCTTAGTATTTATGAATGCATTAGTGTTGATATGCCTTAGTATTTATGCATGCATTAGTGTTGTAATGCCTTAGTATTTATGCATGCATTAGTGTTGGTATGACTTAGTATTTATGCAGGCATTAGTGTTGATATGCCTTAGTATTTATGCATGCATTAATGTTGATATGCCTTAGTATTTTAAGTATTACATTAAACTAAACATTTTCACGAGCCATTACAATTTAATGTAGATATTATTAGAATATGTAATTCACTGGTAGATAGGTGTAAGAGTGGACTTCGTAGTCCAACCTCACCTCCTCCTAGAATACTATTTAGCCATTAGTCTCACCCGCCAAACCATACACGTACAGTGGTATTGACCCAACCGACCACCCATACACGTACAGTGGTATTGAGTCAAGTTTCAAAACCATAGCCAATACCGTTTAGAAGATAAAATATTCTTTTATGTTTATCTTCTGTTACACATACAGACAGACAGACGCCAACCTTAGCGAGATAAGACACATCTTCAAAGGAGCATTTTTGTTTATTTTTACCTATTTAATCATTTCCTGAAGTGTTGCCCCACACTTCTCAAACACCCTGTATTTCTAAGACTAACAGAAATTTGTTAAGTTACAATCATACGGTTACAATGTGTCCGACTACGACTGTGTCTGTACAACTGATCATCACCGCATCAGCAACAATACAGTGTCACTCCATTTGGGTTTGGTAAAAAATGTTATGTCAATTATTACAAATTTCTCAAAAGTCAATAGGAACGAAAATACCCACCAGTCCTTACACATACAGTGGTGATGACCCTCCCACCCACCCATAGACGTACAGTGGTGATGACCCTCCCACCTACCTATACATCTACAGTGGTGATGACCCTCCCACTTACTTATACTCGTACAGTGGTGATGACTTTCCCACTTACCTATAGACGTACAGTGGTGATGACCCTCCTACCTACCTATACACGTACAGTGGTGATGACCCTCCCACCCACCATAGACGTACAGTGGTGATCGCCCACCCATACACGTACAGTGATATTGACCCACCTGCCCACCCGTACACGTACAGTGATATTGACCCATCCGCCCACCCATACACGTACAGTGGTAGAGTGGACCCACGTACCACTGAACGTGTATGGGTGGACGGGTGGGTCTATACCACTGTACGTGTATGGGTGGACGGGTGGGTCAATACCACTGTGCGTGTATGGGTGGACGGGTGGGTCAATACCACTGGACGTGTATGGGTGGACGGGTGGGTCAATACTTCTGTACGTGTATGGGTGGACGGGTGGGTCAATACCACTGGACGTGTATGGGTGGACGGGTGGGTCAATACCATGTACGTGTATGGGTGGGTGGACGGGTGGGTCAATACCACTGTACGTGTATGGGTGGGTGGGTCAATACCACTGTACGTGTATGGGTGGGTGGGTCAATACCACTGTACGTGTATGGGTGGGTGGGTGGGTGGGTCAATACCACTGTACGTGTATGGGTGGGTGGGTGGGCGGGTGGGTAGTAGTAGTACTTAACTACTAAGTAAAACATTGTTCTTGACTATTCTATTTAAATTCGTAAAATAGTTGTATGAACATTTATTTTATTATTTCTTTTTAATTGCTAGTTACTTTAGTTAATTGCTTTTTAATTGCTAGTTTTAATCGCTTAGTTAGTAATTGTATGTAGTAATAATTTACGTTAGTAGTAAATTCCTTTCTAGAGTATTGTTCTTAAAGTATTTGGGAAAACTTGAAAGGTCTTTTCCTCATGTAGAGAATTTATTCCTAGTTGTACATAGGCAAGAGAATGTAAAATGCAATGCATCTAAAAAAATGTTAATCGATAATTAAAACGACACACAAAAATAAGGGGTAGAATATTTTTGTTAGAAATCTAACTGAATTAGACTACTAGTTTAATAAACTATTAGGTACTAAATATTATTGAATCTTAATATAAATCGGTACCAGCTGTCAATCGTTAGGTACTATAAAAATATCTACATATTATATCTACAAAAATAGTAAAGTAACACGTTATCAAATAGTTTACTATATTAAAATGGACGGCTCATTTTGTAAATTATTTTATTTATCGAAAAATAGCCTTACATAGTAAAGTGAAAGAAAGAAAATCCTTTAAAAAATCTTCAGATTGGCTGAAACCAATTTTGGAAAATTCAATCAAAATGCAGATGAGCCGTCACTCGATCTAACATGGCACCAACTGTCGCTGAACACGGATACAATTAACTACAGTATTTAGATTTACCAAAATGACAATCACACACACGGCGTCGGTCGGTCAGACAGTTTCATCGACAATCACACACACGGCGTCGGTCGGTCAAACAGATTCATCGTCAATCACACACACGGCGTCGGTCGGTCAAACAGTTTCATCGTCAATCACACACACGGCGTCGGTCGGTCAAACAGGTTCATCGTCAATCACACACACGGCGTCGGTCGGTCAAACAGTTTCATCGTCAATCACACACTCGGCGTCGGTCGGTCAAACAGTTTCATCGTCAATCATACACACGGCGTCGGTCGGTCAAACAGTTTCATCGTCAATCACACACACGGCGTCGGTCGGTCAGACAGTTTCATCGACAATCACACACACGGCGTCGGTCGGTCAGACAGTTTCATCAACGATCACACACACGGCGTCGGTCGGTCAAACAGTTTCATCGTCAATCACACACACGGCGTCGGTCGGTCAAACAGTTCCATCGTCAATCACACACACGGCGTCGGTCGGTCAAACAGTTTCATCGTCAATCATACATTACTCTGTCCCTTTCCAGCACATCGCTCGTTGTAAATGGTTTGGGGCTCGTTACAGAGGCCAAATTGTATGTTTGGTAATTTACAAATTTTACGATCGATTCTAAAAAAGTCACGACGAGATAGTAACTTCAAATTTAAAATCTAATTCACAATGGTCGACTGGATTACAATGCAATAGTTTACGGTTTTATTAATCAATAACTTTTAGCATTAATTTTACCGAGAGTTTTTGTTTATTTACACAAATTAGCTAATTATTTGTTTATTTATGTATAAATTTGATGTAGAACTGTACCAAATGTATCCTGTACATTAAAAAAGAATTTAAAAAATGAACATACTACATTTTTTCGATTTGGAATCGGTAGACTGTGTATTTAAAAATCTGTTGGGTAGAAGAAACTGTCAATTTGTACTTTTTCACTATGGAAAAAAAACTTGGATCACTATACATTAAATGCAAAGGGGGTATCACACGCGAGGACATGCTCGTGAGCATGCTGTTATAGACATACTCATGAGCAAGTCCTCGCGTCTAGAACCCTCTTAAGATGGGAAACAATAATGAGCTCGCTAGAAACTGTAAGCCATTTTAATTTTACTATTAAACATTTTCTTCTTTAACAGATTAGCCATTTACAACTACGAACATACAGAATGAGTTCAAATTGTAAAACTAGAAAACTGACGTTCTTTGCCCTTCGTCTTTGAATTTCAGTACAATTATATTTTTAATAGTTTCAAATTTTCCTTTTGTTTGATAATTTCTTGAAATACCTATACAATACAAGTTATCTAATTTTTTAATACTAATATACTTATTAAAATTATACATTTTAAGCCCGGACAGACGATCAATAGTCACATCATTAATCGGTCAATCTGTCCACTAGAGAACTATACGACGTGTTTCCAATGAACAGACTCATCATCAGGTCATTTGTTAACCTTTAACTTGAAGGCAATTAAGTTGAACTTGAAACTTATTTTATATAAAGGTCACACGCGTAAAAACAGAATACACAATGCGTTCCAGAATACACAGTGCGTTCCAGAATACACAGTGCGTTCCAGAATATTACCGAGAACAGAATATTACGTGTGTGAACTTTATGTAAAATAAGTTTCAAGTTCAATTTAATAGAGACAAATGACCTGATGATGAATCTTTTGATTTGAAACGCGTCGTCTAGTTCTCTAGTGGACAGATTTATTGATTAATACACGTTAAGTAATTATTAATACTAGAGGACACCCCTTCACTCGCTGCGCTCGTGACGCCACGGCCTACGGCCTCGGCATGTAACTTTTGACTTCAAATATTAGTAATTAAAGTGTATTAAGTAGAATCATATTATTTAAATTCATTTACAGTAGCTCACTCACTGCTCTTGATTTGCACTCTATTTATAGTATGATAATTATAAACAACCATATTTCAACAAATAATTATTACTAAGCATATTTGAAATGTTTTAAGTTTATTTAATGGCTGATGAAAACAGACATACATGTATTTGCTCTTTTATAATTAACTTGATATTTTACTGTGCTGCTATCTGTATTTAACCTGACAAATTATTTGGACCGTTTACACTTGTTTGTGCCGCCAGCTGGTCAATTAAAATTAATCTCCATCAGAATAACATTGCAACTTTGATGCCGTGTAGGACAAAACCCTATGAGAATTTAAAAAACCTAGCTCCGTTACGACTTAGAAATCAAAATTATTTTTTTAATAAAAACACGTTCATGAAAATCGGTCAAGTAATAAGTTCAGAAAGTGAGTGAACTAAATGACCCGATTGTTTTAAAATATAGGATACTGCTGTGATGGTTTTGTCTGCTGACTTTTGAAATAAACTACATTATGTTTATAGAAAAATCGTTTAACGGCTGTTTCTTTCCCTTAGTATAAAATTATAAAAAACCCTTCTTAATGTGCATATAGAGCCAAAATATCAGATTTCAAGTCTTTATTATATGATTGATCAGACAGTTAGAATATTATTTTTATAAGTATAGAATATAATATATTCTATACTATTACATCAATAATTTAATATAATACAAAATATTTCTTATTACCTGATCAAATATACAGTAATTCCTCGTACATCGAATAAATTATTAAAATTGCGTACTCTTTTTACTTTGTATTTCTGTAATAATCAATGTAGTCTGTTTTAGCTGTTCTAATGAAGCTAGAAAGCTAATAAAACGAATCGATTTGCATTTCGTAAACAACTCAGTTTAATGTTCAAATGAACCAAATTGGTAAGTAATTGTCAGCAAATAAAGCAATGTAGGAAATGTGTTTCTTGGATCAATTAGAATGGCCTTCCATAATAAAATGTAAAGTCTTTTGCAGATAAAACTTTATTTCAAAAATGTTTACCATACATACGGTATACTGTATTTACGATTTGATGTTGATACAAAAGACTAAAATCAGCGTGAATTGGAATATCGTAATTTTGATTAATATAGGCCATACGTAGTTCAAATATTTGAAATCAGGTTAGTTTTAATTCATAGTAGCTAGAGTTCATATGCCTTTGCAAAGAACAAATAGTCCTATAGTCAGGGCACATTTAAAACATGTAAACTAAAACTAAACTTAAAAGCAGTCTAACAGACTGGTTGACCTTATCTCGGTATCCGCACAGTAGCATCTATCTTGTTTGGTGCTTCAAGACGGATTGGTTCGAGGCCATCCGGGACCTGAGAGGACATGGGTCGGAAATTAGTTTTGAAAGTTTACAGCACGCAAAATAAAAAAAATTGATCCACTAACACCAAGACCATACAAATGGCTAGAAGTTGATTTAATTTATATTCTACTAGGGGAGACTCCTGCACGCTTCACGTGCCAACCGCCTTCGGTCACGGCATTTAACTTTTGACTTCAAATATTAGTAATTAAACTGTATTAAGTAATGTCATATTATTTTGATTCATTTACAGTAGCTCACTCACTGCACTTTATTTGCACTCTATTTATAGTACATGCATAATAATTAATTATTACTAAGCCTATTTCAAATATTTTAATTTTATTTAGTGGCTGATGAAAACAGACATACATGTATTCGCTCTTTTATAATTAACTTGATCTTTTACTGTGCTGCTCTCTATGTTTAACCTAACAAATTATTTGGACCATTCAACATTTGTTTATCCCATCAGCTGGTCAATTAAAATTAATATCCTTAAGAACAACATTGCAACTTTGACGCCGTGTAGGACAAAAACCTATAGGAATTTCAAAAATCTAGCTCCGTTACGACTTAGAAATCAAAATTATCTTTTGAATAAAAAGATGTCATCAAAATCGGTCAAGTAATAAGTTCAGAAAGTGAGTGAACTAAATTACTCGATTGTTTTAATATATAGGATTAGTCTATTAAACTTTAGTGAATAAATGTCCAGAAGAAAAGCTGGATCTTTCCAAGAAGAAGATGATCACACTACATTCCACTTACGCGCGTATCTAACAATTTAGCCTAGGCCTACAAGCAGTAATATGAAAAAAACACATATTGCATTAGTTACGTTTACAAGGAATGCGGAAATCTTCATAAATATCAAATAAAAATATTTTAAAAAAGCCACTGTTACGAACTAAAATAGTAAGAGCAGGAGAAATGTAAAGACATAATGCACACGAGTGTCCAAAATAGTAAGAGCAGGAGAAATGTGAAGACATAATACACACGAGTGTCCAAAATAGTAAGAGCAGGAGAAATGTGAAGACATAATGCACACGAGTGTCCAAAATAGTAAGAGGAGGAGACATGTGAAGACATAATGCACACGAGTGTCCAAAATAGTAAGAGGAGGAGAAATGTGAAGACATAATGCACACGAGTGTCCAAAATAGTAAGAGCAGGAGAAATGTGAAGACATAATACACACGAGTGTCCAAAATAGTAAGAGCAGGAGAAATGTGAAGACATAATGCACACGAGTGTCCAAAATAGTAAGAGAAGGAGACATGTGAAGACATAATACACACGAGTGTCCAAAATAGTAAGAGGAGGAGAAATGTGAAGACATAATACACACGAGTGTCCAAAATAGTAAGAGCAGGAGAAATGTGAAGACATAATGCACACGAGTGTCCAAAATAGTAAGAGGAGGAGACATGTGAAGACATAATACACACGAGTGTCCAAAATAGTAAGAGGAGGAGAAATGTGAAGACATAATGCACACGAGTGTCCAAAATAGTAAGAGCAGGAGAAATGTGAAGACATAATACACACGAGTGTCCAAAATAGTAAGAGGAGGAGACATGTGAAGACATAATACACACGAGTGTCCAAAATAGTAAGAGGAGGAGACATGTGAAGACATAATACACACGAGTGTCCAAAATAGTAAGAGGAGGAGAAATGTGAAGACATAATGCACACGAGTGTCCAAAATAGTAAGAGGAGGAGACATGTGAAGACATAATACACACGAGTGTCCAAAATAGTAAGAGGAGGAGAAATGTGAAGACATAATGCACACGAGTGTCCAAAATAGTAAGAGCAGGAGAAATGTGAAGACATAATACACACGAGTGTCCAAAATAGTAAGAGCAGGAGAAATGTGAAGACATAATGCACACGAGTGTCCAAAATAGTAAGAGCAGGAGAAATGTGAAGACATAATGCACACGAGTGTCCAAAATAGTAAGAGGAGGAGACATGTGAAGACATAATGCACACGAGTGTCCAAAATAGTAAGAGCAGGAGACATGTGAAGACATAATGCACATGAGTGTCCAAAATAGTAAGCGGAGGAGACATGTGAAGACAAAATGCACACGAGTGTCCAAAATAGTAAGAGGAGGAGACATGTGAAGACATAATACACACGAGTGTCCAAAATAGTAAGAGCAGGAGAAATGTGAAGACATAATGCACACGAGTGTCCAAAATAGTAAGAGGAGGAGACATGTGAAGACATAATACACACGAGTGTCCAAAATAGTAAGAGGAGGAGACATGTGAAGATATAATGCACACGAGTGTCCAAAATAGTAAGAGGAGGAGAAATGTGAAGACATAATGCACACGAGTGTCCAAAATAGTAAGAGGAGGAGAAATGTGAGGACATAATACACACGAGTGTCCAAAATAGTAAGAGCAGGAGACATGTGAAGACATAATGCACACGAGTGTCCAAAATAGTAAGAGGAGGAGACATGTGAAGACATAATGCACACGAGTGTCCAAAATAGTAAGAGGAGGAGACATGTGAAGACATAATACACACGAGTGTCCAAAATAGTAAGAGGAGGAGACATGTGAAGACATAATACACACGAGTGTCCAAAATAGTAAGAGGAGGAGAAATGTGAAGACATAATGCACACGAGTGTCCAAAATAGTAAGAGCAGGAGAAATGTGAAGACATAATACACACGAGTGTCCAAAATAGTAAGAGCAGGAGAAATGTGAAGACATAATGCACACGAGTGTCCAAAATAGTAAGAGGAGGAGACATGTGAAGACATAATGCACACGAGTGTCCAAAATAGTAAGAGCAGGAGAAATGTGAAGACATAATGCACACGAGTGTCCAAAATAGTAAGAGGAGGAGAAATGTGAAGACATAATGCACACGAGTGTCCAAAATAGTAAGAGGAGGAGACATGTGAAGACATAATGCACACGAGTGTCCAAAATAGTAAGAGGAGGAGACATGTGAAGACATAATGCACACGAGTGTCCAAAATAGTAAGAGGAGGAGAAATGTGAAGACATAATGCACACGAGTGTCCAAAATAGTAAGAGGAGGAGACATGTGAAGACAAAATGCACACGAGTGTCCAAAATAGTAAGAGCAGGAGAAATGTGAAGACATAATACACACGAGTGTCCAAAATAGTAAGAGCAGGAGAAATGTGAAGACATAATGCACACGAGTGTCCAAAATAGTAAGAGGAGGAGACATGTGAAGACATAATACACACGAGTGTCCAAAATAGTAAGAGGAGGAGACATGTGAAGACATAATACACACGAGTGTCCAAAATAGTAAGAGGAGGAGAAATGTGAAGACATAATGCACACGAGTGTCCAAAATAGTAAGAGCAGGAGAAATGTGAAGACATAATACACACGAGTGTCCAAAATAGTAAGAGCAGGAGAAATGTAAAGACATAATGCACACGAGTGTCCAAAATAGTAAGAGGAGGAGACATGTGAAGACATAATGCACACGAGTGTCCAAAATAGTAAGAGCAGGAGAAATGTGAAGACATAATGCACACGAGTGTCCAAAATAGTAAGAGGAGGAGACATGTGAAGACAAAATGCACACGAGTGTCCAAAATAGTAAGAGGAGGAGACATGTGAAGACATAATGCACACGAGTGTCCAAAATAGTAAGAGGAGGAGACATGTGAAGACATAATGCACACGAGTGTCCAAAATAGTAAGAGGAGGAGAAATGTGAAGACATAATGCACACGAGTGTCCAAAATAGTAAGAGGAGGAGACATGTGAAGACAAAATGCACACGAGTGTCCAAAATAGTAAGAGGAGGAGACATGTGAAGACATAATGCACACGAGTGTCCAAAATAGTAAGAGGAGGAGACATGTGAAGACATAATACACACGAGTGTCCAAAATAGTAAGAGCAGGAGACATGTGAAGACATAATGCACACGAGTGTCCAAAATAGTAAGAGGAGGAGACATGTGAAGACAAAATGCACACGAGTGTCCAAAATAGTAAGAGGAGGAGACATGTGAAGACATAATACACACGAGTGTCCAAAATAGTAAGAGCACGAGAAATGTGAAGACATAATGCACACGAGTGTCCAAAATAGTAAGAGCAGGAGAAATGTGAAGACATAATGCACACGAGTGTCCATAATAGTAAGAGCAGGAGAAATGTGAAGACATAATGCACACGAGTGTCCAAAATAGTAAGAGCAGGAGAAATGTGAAGACATAATGCACACGAGTGTCCAAAATAGTAAGAGCAGGAGAAATGTGAAGACATAATGCACACGAGTGTCCAAAATAGTAAGAGCAGGAGACATGTGAAGACATAATGCACACGAGTGTCCAAAATAGTAAGAGGAGGAGACATGTGAAGACATAATGCACACGAGTGTCCAAAATAGTAAGAGGAGGATAAATGTGAAGACATAATGCACACGAGTGTCCAAAATAGTAAGAGCAGGAGAAATGTGAAGACATAATGCACACGAGTGTCCAAAATAGTAAGAGCAGGAGAAATGTGAAGACATAATGCACACGAGTGTCCAAAATAGTAAGAGCAGGAGAAATGTGAAGACATAATGCACACGAGTGTCCAAAATAGTAAGAGGAGGAGACATGTGAAGACATAATGCACACGAGTGTCCAAAATAGTAAGAGGAGGAGAAATGTGAAGACATAATGCACACGAGTGTCCAAAATAGTAAGAGCAGGAGAAATGTGAAGACATAATGCACACGAGTGTCCAAAATAGTAAGAGGAGGAGAAATGTGAAGACATAATACACACGAGTGTCCAAAATAGTAAGAGGAGGAGACATATGAAGACATAATGCACACGAGTGTCCAAAATAGTAAGAGGAGGAGACATGTGAAGACATAATGCACACGAGTGTGCAAAATAGTAAGAGGAGGAGACATGTGAAGACAAAATGCACACGAGTGTCCAAAATAGTAAGAGGAGGAGACATGTGAAGACGTAATACACACGAGTGTCCAAAATAGTAAGAGCAGGAGAAATGTGAAGACATAATACACACGAGTGTCCAAAATAGTAAGAGGAGGAGACATGTGAAGACATAATACACACGAGTGTCCAAAATAGTAAGAGCACATCCAAGAACTTATCTAGTGGTGTCCACGTCGATGGCAACCATTTAGCGGACGCCGTATCGGTATTAAGAGGACCGAGCATGGAACCTATCACCTACAATCTCCCAAACACTTTGTCTCCAAATACCTGGGTTACAGCTGTAACTTATATTTGCAGAGCTTATGTCCATGCCATGCGTTCGTATAAACAACCGAGACTATAGGCTATAAATCATCCTCTAGGTTGGCTTATCCCATATCCCATGCTGACGTCATGCGGCCACAGCAGACATACGGTCGGATGTGCAGTAGCACACCTTACTTACACTACATGATTTATGACTATGAATTATTTATGTGAATATTTGTATTTAGTAATATGTATTTTGTTCTTCTATTTGCTTAGATATACTCTATGAATAATTGAGTTACATTAATGTCTCTCAATTTAAATTATTTTGTACAACTTGAAAATTATACTAACGGAATTTGGCTTTTTCATATTTTCATGAATAACATTTTATACAACTTACAAACTTAAGATTACAGAAATTACATTTGTAACATAATGCCGAAAAAATGATATTATAAAAATATTTAGATATTAAAAAAAATTTTAAACATTAAAATTGGTCACAAACTAATATAAGCCAGAAGCCATATATGTTTACATTTTAAATATCAATAAGATTATTATTGAAGTTGAGATTAAAATAATCTTGTATCTATAATACTCGATAGATTAGATAGTGTAAATATCAAGTTCAATTCTTTAGTGGTAAATTTCAAATTCAATTCAAGTTCAAAAATAGGCAAACATGGACGATCAAAGATATGCAAGTAGGTAAATAGACTTATAGAAAACGTTTTAAACTATTGTGGATTTCACTTAATATTTTTAGCGCGGAAAAGTTTAACTAATGTTACATTTTGGTGAGTAAAATTGTGTTGTACTCCGAAAAGTCGATTATTTTTTTCATACGAAAAGAGTAATGCCCAAATTATATGTACGGAGTAACACTAAACACATACGTACTGAGTAATGCCCAACATATATGTACGGAATAACACTCAACACATACGTTCTGACTAAGTATTGCCCAACATATATGTACGGAGTAACACTCAACACATACGTTGTGACTAAGTAATGCCCAAATTATATGTACGGAGTAACACTCAACACATACGTTGTGACTAAGTAATGCCCAACATATATGTACGGAGTAACACTCAACACATACGTTCTGACTAAGTAATGCCCAACATATATGTACGGAGTAATACTCAACACATACGTTGTGACTAAGTAATGCCCAACATATATGTACGGAGTAACACTCAACACATACGTTCTGACTAAGTAATGCCCAAATTATATGTACGGAGTAACACTCAACACATACGTTCTGACTAAGTAATGCCCAACATATATGTACGGAGTAATACTCAACACATACGTTGTGACTAAGTAATGCCCAACATATATGTACGGAGTAACACTCAACACATACGTTATGACTAAGTAATGCCCAACATATATGTACGGAGTAACACTCAACACATACGTTGTGACAAAGTAATGCCCAACATATATGAACGGAGTAACACTCAACACATACGTTGTGACAAAGTAATGCCCAACATATATGAACGGAGTAACACTCAACACATACGTTGTGACTAAGTAATGCTCAACATATATGTAGGGAGTAACACTCAGCACATACGTTGTGACTAAGTAATGCTCAACATATATGTAGGGAGTAACACTCAACAAATACGTTGTGACTAAGTAATGCTCAACATATATGTAGGGAGTAACACTCAGCACATACGTTGTGACTAAGTAATGCTCAACATATATGTAGGGAGTAACACTCAACACATACGTTGTGACTAAGTAATGCTCAACATATATGTACGGAGTAACACTCAACACATACGTTGTGACTAAGTAATGCTCAACATATATGTAGGGAGTAACACTCAGCACATACGTTGTGACAAAGTAATGCCCAACATATATGTAGGGAGTAACACTCAACACATATATGTAGGGAGTAACACTCAACAAATACGTTGTGACTAAGTAATGCTCAACATATATGTAGGGAGTAACACTCAGCACATACGTTGTGACTAAGTAATGCTCAACATATATGTAGGGAGTAACACTCAACACATACGTTGTGACTAAGTAATGCTCAACATATATGTACGGAGTAACACTCAACACATACGTTGTGACTAAGTAATGCTCAACATATATGTAGGGAGTAACACTCAGCACATACGTTGTGACAAAGTAATGCCCAACATATATGTAGGGGAGTAACACTCAACACATATATGTAGGGGAGTAAACACTCAACACATACGTTGTGACTAAGTAATGCTCAACATATATGTAGGGAGTAACACTCAACACATACGTTGTGACTAAGTAATGCTCAACCATATATGTAGGAGTAACACTCAGCACATACGTTGTGACTAAGTAATGCCCAACATATATGTAGGGAGTAACACTCAACACATACGTTGTGACTAAGTAATGCCCAACATATATGTACGGAGTAACACTCAGCACATACGTTGTGACTAAGTAATGCCCAACATATATGTAGGGAGTAACACTCAACACATACGTTTGTGACTAAGTAATGCCCAACATATATGTAGGGAGTAACACTCAACAACATATATGTAGGGAGTAACACTCAGCACATACGTTGTGACCTTGTAATGCCCAACATATATGTAGGGAGTAACACTCAACACATAAGTTGTGACTAAGTAATGCCCAACATATATGTAGGGAGTAACACTCAACACATATATGTAGGGAGTAACACTCAGCACATACGTTGTGACTTAGTAATGCCCAACATATATGTAGGGAGTAACACTCAGCACATACGTTGTGACTAAGTAATGCCCAACATATATGTAGGGAGTAACACTCAACACATACGTTGTGACTAAGTAATGCCCAACATATATGTAGGGAGTAACACTCAACACATATATGTAGGGAGTAACACTTAGCACATACGTTGTGACTAAGTAATGCCCAACATATATGTAGGGAGTAACACTCAACACATACGTTGTGAATAAGTAATGCTCAACATATATGTAGGGAGTAACACTCAGCACATACGTTGTGACTAAGTAATGCCCAACATATATGTAGCGAGTAACACTCAACACATATATGTAGGGAGTAACACTCAACACATACGTTCTGACTAAGTAATGCCCAACATATATGTAGGGGAGTAACACTCAGCACATACGTTGTGACTAAGTAATGCCCAACATATATGTAGGGAGTAACACTCAACACATATATGTAGGGAGTAAGTAACACTCAACACATACGTTGTGACTAAGTAATGCCCAACATATATGTAGGGAGTAACACTCAACACATATATGTAGGGAGTAACACTCAGCACATACGTTGTGACTAAGTAATGCCCAACATATATGTAGGGAGTAACACTCAACACATATATGTAGTGAGTAACACTCAACACATATATGTAGGGAGTAACACTCAACACATACGTTCTGACTAAGTAATGCCCAACATATATGTAGGGAGTAACACTCAGAACATACGTTGTGACTAAGTAATGCCCAAAATATATGTAGGGAGTAACACTCAACACATATATGTAGGGAGTAACACTAAACACATATATGTAGGGAGTAACACTCAACACATATATGTAGGGAGTAACACTCAACACATACGTTGTGACTAAGTAATGCCCAACATATATGTAGGGAGTAACACTCAGCACATACGTTGTGACTAAGTAATGCCCAACATATATGTAGGGAGTAACACTCAACACATATATGTAGGGAGTAACACTCAGCACATACGTTGTGACTAAGTAATGCCCAACATATATGTACGGAGTAACACTCAACACATACGTTCTGACTAAGTAATGCCCAACATATATGTAGGGAGTAACACTCAACACATACGTTGTGACTAAGTAATTCCCAACATATATGTAGGGAGTAACACTCAGCACATACGTTGTGACTAAGTAATGCCCAACATATATGTACGGAGTAACACTCAACACATACGTTCTGACTAAGTAATGCCCAACATATATGTAGGGAGTAACACTCAGCACATACGTTGTGACTAAGTATTGCCCAACATATATGTAGGGAGTAACACACAACACATACGTTGTGACTGAGTATTGCCCAACATATATGTAGGGAGTAACACTCAACACATACGTTGTGACTGAGTAATGCCCAACATATATGTACGGAGTAACACTCAACACATACGTTGTGACTAAGTAATGCCCAACATATATGTACGGAGTAACACTCAACACATACGTTGTGACTAAGTAATGCCCAACATATATGTACGGAGTAACACTCAACACATACGTTCTGACTAAGTAATGCCCAACATATATGTAGGGAGTAACACTCAACACATACGTTGTGACTGAGTAATGCCCAAAATATATGTACGGAGTAACACTCAACACATAGTCTACGTTGTGACTAAGTAATGCCCAACATATATGTACGGAGTAACACTCAACACATACGTTCTGACTAAGTAATGCCCAACATATATGTACAAAGTAACTCTCAACACATACGTTCTGACTAAGTATTGCCCAACATATATGTACGGAGTAACACTCAACACATACGTTCTGACTAAGTAATACTCAACACATACGTTCTGACTAAGTATTGCCCAACATATATGTACGGAGTAACACTCAACACATACGTTCTGACTAAGTAATGCCCAACATATATGTACGGAGTAACACTCAACACATACGTTCTGACTAAGTATTGCCCAACATATATGTACGGAGTAACACTCAACACATACGTTCTGACTAAGTAATGCCCAAAATATTTGTACGGAGTAACAGTCAACACATACGTCCTGACTAAGTATTGCCCAACATATATGTACGGAGTAACACTCAACACATACGTCCTGACTAAGTAATGCCCAACATATATGTACGGAGTAACACTCAACACATACGTTCTGACTAAGTATTGCCCAACATATATGTACGGAGTAACACTCAACACATACGTTCTGACTAAGTAATGCCTAACATATATGTACGGAGTAACACTCAACACATACGTCCTGACTAAGTATTGCTCAACATATATGTACGGAGTAACACTCAACACATACGTTCTTACTAAGTAATGCCCAACATATATGTACGGAGTAACACTAAACACATACGTTCTGACTAATTTATGCCCAACATATATGTACGGCGTAACACTCAGCACATACGTTCTAACTAATTTATGCCCAACATATATGTACGGAGTAACACTCAACACATACGTTCTGACTAAGTATTGCCCAACATATACGTACGGAGTAACACTCAACACATACGTTCTGACTAAGTAATGCCCAACATATATGTACGCAGTAACACTCAACACATACGTTCTGACTGAGTAATGCTTAACATATATGTACTGAGTAATGCCCAACATATATGTGCGGAGTAATACTCAACACATACGTACTGACTGAGTAATGCCCAACATATATGTACGGAGTAACACTCAACACATACGTTGTGAATAAGTAATGCTCAACATATATGTAGGGAGTAACACTCAACACATACGTTCTGACTGAGTAATGCTTAACATATATGTACTGAGTAATGCCCAACATATATGTGCGGAGTAATACTCAACACATACGTACTGACTGAGTAATGCCCAACATATATGTGCGGAGTAACACTCAACACATACGTTCTGACTGAGTAATGCCCAACATATACGTGCGGAGTAACACTCAATACATACGTAATAATTGAGTTATGCCAAACTAATGATAACATGAACGAAGGTAATTCCCTTAACGATCCTTTGTGTTAATACCTATGTACAGAGTAATCTTTGACATTAGAGTAGACTAAATGTCATAAAATCATTCGTGGAGTAGATGGAAGGGTTTACTGTTTATGATAGTCGTTTTGTGGATAAGTTTCCATTATCCTTTGTTGCTTTTTGACGTCGCACAGCGCTTGACGTCCTTTGGGAGGCAAGTCAAATTTAAATGCAATGCGTAAGTAAGAGTATGTATGATTGTAACATTAACGTTTTAATAGTGATGATTATGGTGTGGACTTTGAGCTAGGACATGTAATTAACGTCAGAATCATATCGTGTGGATCTAAGCCAAAATTTAAACTAAGTATTGGCAATAAAATAGTATGGGTTCTCATTACATTATTTACGAGAAGTTACAAATGTTGTCTAGACGAGTCTGTTTAGTTTTCAGGAACTTTCTTATTGAAATGTTATTTTTTAACAACACATGTATTGTTAACAAAATTACATATAACGACTACACAGGTTTACCTCCATCTTCACCACGGACCATGCCGATTGTTCCACCGGAATAGATGACCATGACCCTCCGATAGTCGGCAATCTCGTCCTTACTCTCTGCCCCACAGAGAGCGGCGGACCCACGACGCGTGGAGTGTACTTCCCTGCGCAGCCCGTTCACGTTTGGTCCACTCATGACGGCGCGTTGAACGACACTGACTCAATTTCGCCCTTCGCGCGGTGTCACGCACCAACGGACTGATCGACTGCGCACACAAGGTCGTTTGAATTGGCTCATAGCCAAAGTTGATTTGTTATCTCAAATCAATTTTTGCACTTCCCTAAACAATCGGGACGAACACCAGTCCGTTGTACATAAAAAATAAATAAACATAGTATTGATATTAAATAAATACAAAACAAGATGTGTATTAGTTTTGAGACACTATCAGGGCATCTTAAAAGTTCATAATATATAAGTATTTTATTTTTATAAATAATAAAATACAGATAAACTTATAACTGAATCTATATTTATAAAAGAGGATGTTTGTATATATATATATATTTCAGATTTATGCGCTGCCAAACCATCCAACCGATCGCCATGAAACTTTAGGATGTTGTCCTGTATACTCCCGAGATGGTTTCTGTGAAGTTTGATGCAGATCCGTCCACAGGGTCCCGCCCCACGGGCTCCTAAAGATCCCATGTTATTCAAATGGAGAATCTGAATTGTTTACAAAAAACATATGACTGTGTGGTTTAATGTAGTTTCACATGCCATAAGCAGATTGAAGTTCTCACAACAACAGTACTGTATATGTTTTGATTTATTGTAGTTCTAAATTTCACCTTGAGAGTGTAGCACACACTACTTTTACTTGATCAGGTGATCTGTATTTGGTGTTAACATTTTTTCCTCGGTAATAAAAACATGTGGTGAGACGTGAAAATAAAAAATAAATAATTATTTGTTTTGCAGTTTACTTTTTATGACATGCCTCCTAAAAACATGTTATAAAATATAATATATTTTATAACATTTTTATTGCTTTATTTTGGTATGTCAATGAAAAATGAAAAGCGAGACAACGTCCGCCGGGTTCAGCTAGTATTGTATATACAAATGGCTTAGTTATCCTCATCATTTAACTCTGGATCTGATGTGAGCTGCGTTCTAAATTGTTTATGAAAACAGCGTAGTATAACTTGCTAATGCTATTCATGAATGCCAAGAGATTGGTGTTTAATTTTTTTCTGTGAAATTGGAAGTAGTTTGTTTGTAAAACCAAAGTCCTTGGGTTACATTGCTTCTTCATGCCCCTCTTTTTCGACTAAGTCCAATTCTGTACTTTGAAATCAGCATAATTTTCTAAAGAGGTTTTAATCAACAACTGGGCAGTCATTCTACATTGAATTCGTATTTCAGCCACCTTATTGCATTTCAATTTGCACTTTCTTCCTTATGTTCTTAATTGTTGTTTGCTTAACCTCTTAGTTCAACTAGGGCCATTTATGCATATTTGTCATACTGCTGTTTTTTTAGTTCAGACGGCACTGATGATAGGTGCAGTGGTATTGACCCTTCCACCCACCCATTTGCAATGTCAGGACAATTTAGTATACCTTTTACTGGCTACAGGGCTCATCAGCGAGTCCTTATGGTACCTCATGTCTCTACGTTCTGGCCGCTGACTAACAGTTTCTGGCAGGCAATCTTCTCACCTGGCCTTCTCCAACTAGGACGGATAAGTTCAAGAAAGGTAAGCACACTACCTCCATTCTTACCCCAAGATCACTGTAGGTACTGGATGTTCAATTTTCTTTCCACTAATTTTGTACACCTACCCGTCCATACACGTACAATGTTATTGACCTACCCTCTCACCCATACACGTACAATGGTATTGACCTACCCGCCCGCCCATACATGTACAATGCTATTGACCTAACCGCCCACCCATACAAGTCCAGAGGTATTGACCCACCCGCCCACCCATGCACTTACGGGAGTTCATCAACCCGGCACCAAGCTTTATATGTTATAAAAAAAACACGTCAACCCGGCACTGGACCTTTCACTGGCCGCCATGACAGTATGTCAACCCGGCACCAGCCACCCCTCTTACCCATTCCACCTACACTACCCCCTCCCAACCCCTCCTTTCTCTTTCCCCTCCCCTTTTCGTAAGGTGCCGTAGGTTCGCGCTGTCCATGTCCGGGGACCGAGCTTTACTAAACGAAGGTGTGTGATGGTTTTAAAATGAATGGGGGTGAGCTTTGTAAAATGAAGGCAACGCTTTGTTCAATAGGTTAGGTTAGGTTAGGTTAGGTTAAAGGAGTTAGGGCGATGAGGTGCCTAGGGTTCGAGGGAGGGAAAGAAGAGAATGAGGGGCGTATGTTTGGTGTTGTGGAGGGGGAACCCAGCTCCCCTACCTTCAAACTGTCTCGGTGCCGGGTTAAGTTGTGACATTAGTAACGCCTGATTAACCTTAGAGCGGTGGTCAGATTTGGTGCCGGGTAGACGTGCCGCCGCACTTACAGTGGTATTGACCTACCCACCCACCTATACTCGTACAGTGGTATTGAGAGTACTCTCTTCTTCTCCAGAGAGGGTTCGGGGGTCAACTCTCTGCATCAACTAAAAACATATATCATGGATCAGAGACTCGAAGATGAAGATAACTGAACCCCCAGTACTCACCAAGATTTTGGAAAGATATTAGGAGCTAAAATACTAACTTTACTTCAATGTCCAGTCGTATTCTGCATTCACACTTTAGTTGGCAAGCCTGTGTATTTCATGTGGTATTTCCGCCATGCTGACTTTATACAAACTTACCTGCACAATCTAGTTGATGATTTAGTTTACCACACAATAAATTGTTCTCACATAATATCCAAAATAATATTGTTTAGCTAAAATTAAAAGCCTCCCAAAATGCAGTTTTTATGGACGAAATAATTTCCATATATCGTCACCCGCCCTTCCATACACGTACAGTGGTATTGACCCACCCGCCCACCCATACACGTACAGAGGTATTGACCCACCCGCCCACCTATACACTGTATGTGTATGGGTAGGCGGGTGCGTCATTACCAAGGTGTGTGTAAGGGTGAGTAGGTGGGTCATTACCGCTGTACGTGTGTGGGCGGGGGGCCGGGTCATTACCACTGTACGTGTATGGGCGGGCGGCGGTCATTACCACTGTACGTGTATGGGCATAGTATTATATACATATGAAACGTATGGCTTTTGCCAGCTACCATTTTTTTTTTTTCTAAATTATATAAAAGCTGTGTTTAACTTGGGGATGGGGAGTGCAGTCGAACGGCAATAATGAGAGTTGGTCCGGCGCGGAAATCCTGAGATCTTGTAATTGGGGGCTAATTAGGGTTCCTCTGGAATTCAACAATTTTGAGGCTGTTCCAAATTGATTTAAAGTAGTATTAATAAAGGCCCATCTTTATTTACGTTAGATCTTCTCACTTAGGTCACATGGTAAAATTAGGGAAATGTTTTTTTTTTATTTTATAATGTTGTACCCTTTGTGACCACAATCAATTGAAAAATGTGAACTTCTACTCACATTTATAAACTCAACCTAAACTTCAGGATTTTCAGCATTTTCGACTTGGCGTATTTTATAATAGTTTCCCAATACCTTAGAATTTCAACACAAGTATGTGATTTTTTTCTTAGGTCTCTCGATGACAGCACAAATAGTGTCTGCTTTCATGTCAGTATGGCTTGAATACAAAACTTGTGGTGGATAATAAAAGGATGCCCTTCTCCTTGCAATTCTTTTATATTAAATAAAAAATCACACTTATGATAATTCCAACTAAACAAAAGAAGAGCTGACATTAATTACCTATTCATATCACAATTGACACTAAAAATTGTGCATAGTTCTGCAACATGTTATTAAACTCATGGTGGATACAGTAAATAACAGAACGTAAGTGACCTACCAAGAATGGCGGATTTGGAGACCCTACTAATAATACATCTTTTATGGGACCAGACAACTTTCTTGTACACCTTCCACTCAAAACTAACCTAACCTTACAAAGATACGCTGTGAAAAATATACTCAGCTGACAGCTCGCAGCTGATTTGTGTTTTTGATGTGATTAAAGGACTGGAAGTGTAGTAAGTAAGAAGGACTTTGGCGAGTTAAGAATTATATACAATCTTTAATGAGCCACGATAGACTGACATCATTAGCGCTACTCCCATTATGATGACTTTAACAGACACGTTTGCTTGGAAAAAATTAAGCTGGAAGGCACTATAATTTAACATAGTTTCTAGTAGTAAGCAAAATTCTTTTGATGATAATTAAAAAATTTACCCGCAAGAGACAGTTAAAAGTTTCCCCTGCACTACAGAAATGTTACTCTCAATGAACTAGATTTAATTACCAAACCTGGAGTTAGTTATTTTTACAAACTTGTATGAATATCACTTGAACAAAGAAAACTATGCTGCTGATAGTCTATTTATGAATATATAATAAAATTCTTAATTCAATTTTGCAACTTAGAAGTGAAAAATACTGCATCAAGCAATATAATAGCATCTCTAGTTGGTTGAAAAGTTGAAGTTGTTTATGTTGAGTTGGTTTGCAAATGACTAAATCCTTAAGCACTTGAAGCAATTATTTGTTGAAACTGCACATATGTGAAAAGAATAAAAATATATTACACTAGCTTTCACTCCTGTTCGCCAACTCTCCACTCCTACCACGCCTTACAACCAAGAGCGGCAAATTTATTTACACCTAGGGGCACAAAAGCATTAAATCTGGTTCTGCCTTTACTTTGGGCAATAATCAGTGTAGAATATGATTTCAGTTACTTCTCTATTAAATACATCCTGTACATATTTTTACAAACAGAAACCTATGGCTGCCACGTTTGGCAATTATTGTTTCATCCCCGGTGAGTTATCTTGAAATGGTTAAAAGTTCAAGTTATTGTATTTTCTTGGGAAATGTTAATTTTTGAAGAACGCACACAGCTTTTTTGTGGGGTCACCATTTATTCATTTGTAATAAGCCAATTTAGTCTAAAAAATTTAAATATACCTGTATCTTCAGGATTTTCTAATGCGAATTTGAGGTGGCAGACATTATTATTTTTCTGAAAGACATGCTGTATTTTGTATATACTGTACATCTAACTTACTTATTTAGTCCCATGGCCAACAATGCCCAATTTGGGATTTAGTCTCATATATAAGTGTTTTCCACCTTCCCCTATCTGCTGCCTCTTCACTTCTGCAATGCTAGAATTCCACCTCATCACACCATTTTTTTCTTTGGTCTACCAAGAGGTCTTCTCCCTTCCGGTTTTCCCATCTCTGCTTCTTTCAGTAGCGTCCCTTGGTCCCTCCATCGTACATTTCCAGCCCATCTCAATCTTCTTGATTTTATGTGTGCTATTTCATCATAGTCTTTGTATTTATCTCTTGGTTATGTTTACCTCTTCACTCTCCAGTGTGGGGCCTAAGATCTTTCTCAGTACTCTATCCTCAAACACTGTGAGTTTGTCTTCTTCCTTATTTAGAATCCATGTTTTATTTTTATGTTTAAAAGTACTGCTTATATTGTTGCATGGTAGATTCGTTTACTGATGAGGAAGGGGTTGAGGGGAAGAGTTATATCTTACGTTCAGATTATGTGGGTCACGGAATTTTGTTATCCATTGGTGTGTTAATTCCATCCTTCGGAGTTAGGAACTATTGGCATGGGAAAGAAGGGATCTGATTACTTTATTTAGTGGTTTAACACTGATCAAAATTTTGGTTATGGAGAAGAGTATGGGCAGATAAAGGTTTTTCAGGATTTTCGACTTTGCAATCATGTCTATGGCCATTCATGCGTTTTCGAAGGGTTTCACTGGTAAGGCCGATATATTGGGCAGGACAGTGCTGGCACTGGAGTTGATAAATTAAATTGGTGGAATCACAGGAGTGGTTTCCAGTATCTTGTAGGTTAAGGAGGTAGTGGAGCTGGTAAAAGATGTGGCTGGGAGATGAATAGGGCAGGTTTGCAGAATTTCTTGTTACAAGGATTAGAACTGGGTGGTTGCTGGTCTTTAGGACAGATCAGGATGTTGGGATCAGATAACTTAGGATGGACCAGGATTTGGTGGAGGTTTTTGTTTTGTCTGAAAGTTACAGTAGGTTTTTCAAGGAGATCTTTGATGTGGGGGGAAACTTTTAAGATGTTGAAGCCATCTTTCAGGATTTGGTTGAGTTTCTGTAGGCCATGGTGGTAATTAGTGACAAGGGGTAAGCACTTGGAACTACTTCTGGTTTGGGGTCGGTTTTGGGCTAAAGAGATTTTGTTTTTAATAAGGTTGGTAGGGTAGCCTCTCTTTTGGAATGCACTGACAAGTTGTTATTGTATTTATTTAGGTTTCTGGGAGAGGAAATGATGTTTGGCACGAGTGGCTAGGCTATAGGGTAGGAAGCGTTTAGTGATGTTGGGGTGACAGCTGTTATAGTGAAGGTAATGTTGTTTATTGTTAGGTTTGATGTGAATATCAGTTTGAAGGACACTGTCCTCCAATCCAATTTCAACACCAAGGAAGACTATGCGTTCAGAAGAGGATATCCAGGTGAAATTCAGGGATGAAAAGTTTTGTAGGCTTTGAAGAAAGATTTCAAGATTGGTTTTGGAGTCAGTCTAGAACATGAAAATATCATCGATGAAACGGAGTCAGCAGAGGGGTTGGACGGGTTTTTTTTTGAAGGAAAGTCTTCTCCAATTTCCCCACGAACATGTTGGCATAGGAAGGGGCCATGCGGGTGCCCATAGCGGTATCCTTGATCTGGAGGTAGTTGATGTCAGAAATTTGGAAGTGGTTTTTTTTTCAAGGATTAATTGAATCAGCTGAACTAGGAAGGAAGTGTTAGGTTTGGTGTTTGGAGGGCGTGTATTTAGGAAATACTCAATAGCAGCTAAGCCATGAGCGTGGGGTATATTGGTGTACAATGAAGTGGCATCAATGGTAACTGGTTTGTTGTTATGGGGTAGAGGTTGGGGAAGATTAAAAGGAGACTAAGGAAATGATTGGTACCTGGATGTGGGAAGGAAGTTGTCGTACTAGAGGTTGGAGTTTGTCATCGACAAAGGCAGAGACACGCTTGGTAACAGAATTATAGCTGGCCACAATAGGCGTACCAGGGAGAGGGATGGTGCCTTTGTGGATTTTGTGTAGGATATACAACTGGGGTGGAACAGGCTATTCATTGATAAACAGGATTTGGCTGGCAGTGGTTAGGTTTTGGTGTTTAGCATGATGAAGGAGATTTTTCAGTTCTTGGTTGTGTTTTTCGGTTGGGTCGAAGTTTTTTGTAGGTGAAGGAATCGGACAACTGGAGGTTAATTTCATCGATATAATTGGATTTGTTAAGAATAACAGTGGTGGAACCTTTATCCGCAGGAAGGATCATTATGTTGTCATTGGATTTTAGGGACTTTATGGCTCCTGTTAAGGTTCCATCTTTAGGGAGTTGGGAGAAGAACTGAGGATCTGATACTTTTTGGAGGTTGAAATTAAGGTAAAGTTCAATAGGATGGTCAGGAGGTAGTGGTGGTGGGTTAAAGCTGGTGGGAGGTTTGAAGCTCGCCAGGCAGGTTCGTAGGATTAGGGTTGAAGGTTTTGTTCTAAAAAAACATCTTCAACATCAGGTTGCGGCCAAATGAAATAACATCAGAAACTAAGGAGAACTGGTCTAGGTGAGAAGTAGGAGTGAAAGTAAGGCCTTTGGATAAAATGCTCAGTTCAGGTTCGGAGAGGGTATGGTTTGAGAGTTATACACAGAATGGTTGGAAGGATCAATTGTTTCCGTAGGTTTGACACTTGGGGGGGAAGGGTTAGTATGGTTGGTAGAGGAGTTGGTAAACAGTTTTTTTGGAAGAACACAGAGTTGGCCAATGGGTGTGGGTATATTAAGAAGGTCGGCTAGGTTAGGTTTTGGGCCTATAAGAGGATATGTGGATTCAAGGTTAGGCCTAATTTGAAGGAATCCAGCTGTTTGGAGGGTTTGTAAATAGAGTTTGGAAAGTTGTTTTTAGTTTGGTTTGGTTGAGTTTGGTTAGCAGGTTGTTGGCAGTGGTAATTGTATTGGTAAGTTGATGAAGATTGATGGATATGATCAGTTTATAGCAGGCACGGAGGCTAGTAACAGTTGTATTATGTTCTTCTTTGTACAGATTAAGGAACCATCCTTAAACCAGGGAGTGACCATTAGATATTTCCAGGATTTTGTTTTGCATGTAGGAAGGCATAGTGCCTAACCTATAAGCTCTATGGCAGGTTTAGAGGTTAGGCCTAGGAGGACTTATTTTAATATACTTATTGTAAAATTATCATGTTGTACTAAGTAAATAGACACTTGATTTCAGGCAAATATCTTTCTTAAGGTGTAAAATATTCATCCATATCTTGATGTATATTGACGACGCCTTCAATGTATTTTGTAAACTATGCTTATAACAACATAAAAGATATTTTTTTGTTTATTGGTTAACCCATTTGATGCTGAAAAAATAAGTTAAAAACATGTCAGATGCTAAAATAATATTTTGTACCAAAACAATACCTTATATAGTCAGGAAACAGGGTTGATACACCAAATCCAGTTTATGGCCTCAATTCTGGTAGATCGGGGCTTCCTAAGTGATCGTCTGCCGGTGATCGAGCCGCACATCGCAACGAAACCCATGTGCGCAGTGAGACGCCTGCCGCGATTAGAACAGTGACAATAGTTATAAACACAACTCGATACATCACAATTATATACACACACTCTATTTACATATATTTACAGCCCATCCATCCCTCCAGTACACATTGTCTTTTTGTAGCCAACTGGCTCAAAATGACGCGATCCACGAACGAAAAACACCGAAACAAGACGCGAGAAACAGGCTATAATGCGGCGCAAATCCGACCCTTCTAAGGTAAGTGGCTAGGCCACACTAAAGCCTACAAGCCAGCATTGCTCCGTCGACAGCCGGCGCTCGATCCGCTGCGCACGCAGGCACGTTAACCCCCGCCGGCGCTCGACTCGCACAGTATGGGTTAAAACCTATTACTACCAACAAGAGGACAAAAATCTGTCACATATTTGTTATTATGACAAACTAATCTGTGAGATATACATATTTTTCAACATATTAATTGATCGCAGTGGTCTTGATTAAGAGAACTGTGCCTTTCATCAAGGAATGAGTATGTAGACTAACAATAGTTGGAATAGAGTATTCCAAACTAAACAGAAAATTACATGAACATGGTTGTAGTGTGCCCATCCACAAAACAGATTATAAGTTTTATTGCTATTGTGCTCAGTTTTAGGTTTATTTTTAATTGTGCTGTAAACTGAGATGGAACACTGCAAATACAGAATACTAGTAAACTAAGTTCTGATCAAAGTCTGACGACCTAGTCGATACAATTTCAATATGGATGTCTGATGAGACACAGAACATATGATTACAGAATGAATACAAAACAGAATAAGAAATATGATAATATTGAATTTTGTTAAATTGGTATGAAAGGTGTAAGAAACAATAATTTCGCGAGGGTCTGACTCTTATTCATTATTTATTAAAAAGTTTAACTTAGTTACAATATGATTTCTAACTTTGCATGTTAACAAACATGAGTTGACTTTGTTTTTGTGGAATCCTTACTCCCTTTTTATTTCGAATAAGGAATATCAGCATATGACCTCAATAGTGTTCTCTAGAAGATCATAAACTCATTTGTGCCAAAGAGCTGCAGCCATATCCTACATTTTGTCAGACTCTGCAACAAAAATTACATATACATAATATATATATATATATATATATATATAATAGTTTTCAACAACGTAAGAACCACACATTATAGTTGTGTGTATCATGTATAATATCACAGCGATTGATATTTTCTTATGTTTATTAAATTAGGGATTACCTACAATAGCAGACACTCACTAATATAACTTTAAGCATAAGAATAATATGATCATTAACCCTCCGAGAACCACACTCAAACTCCCCTGAGTGGCAGGCCATTTTTATGTCTTTTGCAACGTTCAAGGAAAACATTAATAAAAAATTACTTTTAGCAGATAACTGTTACACAATAGTATTGTACGTGTAGGGGTGGGTGGTGGGTCAATACCCCTGTACGTGTATGGGTGGGCGGGTAGATCAATACCACTGTACGTGTATGGGCAGGTGGGTGGGTCAACACCACTGTACGTGTATGGGCGGGGGGGTGCGTCAATATCACTGTACGTGTATGGGTGGGGGGGGGTGGATCAATACCACTGTACGTGTATGGGTGGGTCAATATCACTATAATCAACGGCACCATCTCTACGAACAACCAAGCACAACCACATGGGTTCTTGTAAGTGAAGGGGCACCCACTCACCTATGTTTATATTTGTAAACCTTTGTAAGCAAGAATAATTTGGCTATCAGAAAATATGTTTATAAAACCTACTATCAGTAAAAAAATGTCTATATTTGGTGGAATCTTAAAATTATCTAAACAAATTTTTATTTTTTAAAATATTGATTTTCTGTATTTTTTTGAGTGAACTATACAAAAGATCCAAAATAGCCATTTTTTGGCAATCTATCACTGAACATAAACACAAACATACACAACACCTTCAGTTATGACACTGACACAGCAACTCAGCTGTGCTCACTAGAAAAGAATATTCTCACATATGTCAGCTTATTTTTGCCAAATGGAGCACACATTTGAGACCCATCCCCCCCCCCCCAACACTGGAAAGCGTGCCAACTGGGGGGTAACTCAAAACCAGTCGAGCGATGGGATCACGGGTGGCAGTTGGAGGGTCAAATTAAAACTCGGCAGCTGAGCAAAACTAATTTTATTTTCAACTAAAACAAACTGCAAAGACTGGCAGGCAGAAGGCCACAGTATCCATAGGCAGAAGGCCACAATATCGATTGCACTTAAATAAATAACAAGAAACACTAAAATTAACAAGATAATACAAATTAACAACAAACCCTATAGATACCACAATTAACAATTACAGCTACATGGCCTATCTGCAGCCTAGCCTGAGACACCCAAAACGTAAGACAAATTTATTAACAACTTAAGTGAAAAATTTAGAAAAATTTTGACTACACCCAATAATCCCGGCAATTTAGCCCACATCCCATGATTCCACCGAGGCCAGGGAGTAAGCCAGAATCCCTGGGCAGCTACGAATAGCAAGTTAAGTAAAAGTACAATAATCCCCTTTTGGTGAAAGTTTAAAAATTAAACAATTAAAAAAAATATACCACGGTACCGTTCTATTATCCCCTGACATCAATAATACAATTCACGAAATAAATAACACTAACTAAATCACTAGGCCTAAACATACAAATAAATAATACCCTAATTTAAACAGTATAATAGAAAATCTTAGCCATACAAAATAATTACGGATTTAAATTAGTAAAAAAAACCCTTTAACAATGGTGCCTAACTACAATACAATTTAAAGAACATAACAAATGAATAAACTACTTTAAGACTAATAACAATAAATTGCAACATTAAAAAAAATGAAAAAAAAATATGTATATAGGTTTTATGGCTAATCCTGAAATGTATCTGGGCAGTTCTTAGGCCTAGGCCTAATTTAACAGTTCCGCAACATTCTTTTGACAAATGGTTTTTTATACTTCACTTTTTTTTTCTCTTTTTGAATAATACACCATCAAAACCCCCAGCTCAGCCGCCGGGAAACAAAATGGAACGCACTGACCTGAGGACTGAAGAATATAGCCCCAAGAAGTAGAGAGGGCAGTGAGGGGCAGAGCTCGCTCAATCACATGGTCCCCAGGCCAGGCTTGCAGTAGAGAAGGTGGAACTCCGCCCGGACGACATGCTGAGGGTTGAAACGTCCTACTCAAGGACCCTGGAGTTTTTGAGTCTCTAGCCGGACATGATTTGACTCGAGGCGGAGGACAAGTCGAAAGACGGTCAACCTGACAGACCAGAGCTGGAACAAGGAACGAACGAGTCCGAGCCAACGGCCACCAAAGTAAGCAAATCGCTGGGCACGAGCGGTCTCAGGCAGCCCGGCAGACCACGACGAAAGTAACGAAATGTACCGGTCAAACGACCCGGTACAGAACTGCACGCTGCGCGAAACAATGCACAGCTGATGCAGCTCCCGAAAAGACGAAGGCACACCAGCAAAAACTAACGTATACTGTTCTTCAGGAGAAATGCCATCCAGGATGACACAAACGGTTTCAGCTTCAGAAAGTGTGAGGCGCAACGCTTGACGAGCTTCCTTGATAGACGAGAGATAGGCTGCCAGAGACTCGCACCTACCCTGCGACCGATAAAATCTGTCCATGATCAGCCTCTCCCTGAGTCGAATGGGAAGAAACGACGACAGTAACTCTCGATGGAACGAGTCCACCGAGGCATCACTGGCCAAGACAGAACTCAGCAACTCCCCAACAGGGCCTCTGCAATAAGGGAAAATAAGACGAAGCAAGTACCCAGCCTGCATGCCTGGCATCTCACTAAGTCTGAGAAAGGCCACTAGAAACTTCAGAAGTTCCTCAGGATCCATCCCATCGATCACAGGGAGATTCTGAATCATGGGCGTGAGAGGGTTAGGTAGCTTGTGGTAGCTCAGCTGCAGAAGAGCAGGTGAACACAAAGGAGCCGAAGCAGAAGGAACGGCAGCTGGAGCCGAACCACAAGCGACCTGCACAGAAACGCCTGCAGGCACAGTTAGAGCCGTTGTCTCAGCCTGCGGCCTCGACACGTTAGGCGACAGCGAGAAATTAGGCCGCTGACCCAAACCTCAACAATACGGCGGCAGGCCCGGTCACGACCCACTGGAGGTTCCAACTGCAAATCTTTCAACACCCCTTCCCAATCTTCAACCTTACGTTTACAAACCAACAACTCATCACCAACCTCCAGTAGATCAGACTACTCCACCGCCGTACCCGCGGAAAACTGCTCCCGCAGCAACCTCCGGAGATTCAAAACATCACCCTCCAGAGTCACACCACGCGCCCTCAACTCAAAAATCAATTCCTCCTTCACTAGGAGGGCAACATTCTGCAGATAGGCCATCGCGAACGCAACAAATCTCAACAGTACACAAAAAATGACAACTCCAGGGTTCAAGACGAACAAAACCCTCAGCCTACCAAGCCACCGCCGACCACTCCAATCCACCCATGAAACCCATCCAAAACAGTAACCAAGTGGATTGCCCAAAGTTTTTTTTTTGTTTTTTTTTTTTTGTATAAGTTAAATTATTTATTTGGTTTTATAATTGTTTTTTGTTTCTTAAATAATTATTTATTTGTTTCTTTTTTTTTTCTTTACGTATTACCAAGACCACCAGAGGGTAGGACGGCCAACAATGACCTACTAACTGGCGAACCCCCACCGTCAACAACCACGAGAATTAAATTTTTTTTTTAGGCAACCACACTCTGCTACCAATTGAGACCCATCCCCCCACCAAAACTGGAAAGCGTGCCTACTGGGGGATGGCTCAAAACAAGTCAAGCGATGGGATCACGGATGGCAGTTGGAGGGTCAAATTGAAACTGGGCAGCTGAGCAAAACTAATTTATTTCCAAGTCAAAAAGCAAAACTGGCAGGCAGAAGGCCACAATATCGATTGCACTTAAATAAATAACAAGAAACACTAAAATTAACAAGATAAAGACAAAAGCTACAAAAACAACGAACGCTACAAATACCAAAATTAACAATTACAGCTACAGGGCCTATCTGCAGCAAAGCCTGAGACACCCAAAACGTAAGACAAATTTATTAACAACTTAAGTGAAAAATTTAGAAAAATTTTTTCTACACCCAATAAACCCGGCAATTTAGCCCACATCCCGTGATTCCACCGAGGCCAGGGAGTAAGCCGGAATCCCTGGGCAGCTCCGAATAGGAAGTTAAGTAAAAGTACAATAATCCCCTTTTGGTCAAAGTTTAAAAATAAAACAATTAAAAAAAAATAACCCGGTACCGTTCTAGTAAAAAGTCACTTCAAGACATCCAGAATACAATTAACAAGAAAATATAAATAACAATCACTAGGCCTAAACATATAAATAAATAACATAACTTAACCATAGGGACCTAACAAATATAAAATCTAAAAAATCTAACAACAAATAAAACTAACTAAATAAATAACCATAAATATTAACATAAGTTTTTTTCTTTTCTTTTTTCTTAAATTTGAGATATATATATATATCTGACCCAAACCCATAGGAGTTGTGGAACCGGAGAGTGCCTGAAAAATCTCTTCAAGCCTAGACACACTCTCTAAGATCCACGCCCTATCCGACGGTTCCAACCCCGATGCCCGGTTGACCATCCGTAAGCGGGCAAGCAGGTGCCCCAGACATGCAAGGCGGCAGGCCCGGTCACGACCCACTGGAGGTTCCAACTGCAAATCTTCCAACACCCCTTCCCAATCTTCCACCTTACGTTTACAAACCCCCAACTCCTCACCAACCTCCAGTAGATCAGACCACTCCACCGCTGTACCCGCGGACAACTACTCCCGCAGCAACCTGCGGAGATTCAAAACATCACCCTCCGGCGTCACACTCCGCGCCCTCAACGCAAAAATCAATTCCTCTTTGACTAGGAGCGCAACATTCTGCAGATAGGCCATCTCGAACGAAACAAATCTCAACAATACACAAAAAAACGACAACTCCAGGGTCCAAGACGAACTAAAACCCTCAGCCTACTGAGCCACTGCCGACCACTCCAATCCACCCATGAAACCCCTGCAACAAAGTAACCAAGCGGATTGCCTTTTTTTTTTTTTTGAGCAACTTAAATTATTTATTTGGTTTTTCGATTGTTTTTTGTTTTTTAAGTAATTATTTATTTGTTTATTTTTTTTTTTTTTACGTATTACCAAGACCACCAGACGGTAGGATGGCCAACAATGACCTACTAACTGGCAAACACCTACCGTCAACAACCAAGAGAGAATTAAATTTTTTTTTTTTTTTTAGGCAACCACGCTCTGCTACCAATTGAGACCCATCCCCTCCCCCCAAACTGGAAAGCGTGCCAACTGGGGGATGGCTCAAAACCAGTCGAGCGATGGGATCACGGGTGGCAGTTGGAGGGTCAAATTAAAACTCGGCAGCTGAGCAAAACTAATTTTATTTTCAACTAAAACAAACTGCAAAGACTGACAGGCAGAAGGCCACAGTATCCATAGGCAGAAGGCCACAATATCGATTGCACTTAAATAAATAACAAGAAACACTAAAATTAACAAGATAATACAAATTAACAACAAACCCTATAAATACCACAATTAACAATTACAGCTACATGGCCTATCTGCAGCCTAGCCTGAGACACCCAAAACGTAAGACAAATTTATTAACAACTTAAGTGAAAAATTTAGAAAAATTTTGACTACACCCAATAATCCCGGCAATTTAGCCCACATCCCATGATTCCACCGAGGCCAGGGAGTAAGCCAGAATCCCTGGGCAGCTACGAATAGCAAGTTAAGTAAAAGTACAATAATCCCCTTTTGGTGAAAGTTTAAAAATTAAAGAATTTAAAAAAAATATACCACGGTACCGTTCTATTATCCCCTGACATCAATAATACAATTCACGAAATAAATAACACTAACTAAATCACTAGGCCTAATCATACAAATAAATAATACCCTAATTTAAACAGTATAATAGAAAATCTTAGCCATACAAAATAATTACGGATTTAAATTAGTAAAAAAAACCCTTTAACAATGGTGCCTAACAACAATACAATTTAAAGAACATAACAAATGAATAAACTACTTTAAGACTAATAACAATAAATTGCAACATTAAAAAAAAAATGAAAAAAATATATGTATATAGGTTCCATGGCTAATCCTGAAATGTATCTGGGCAGTTCTTAGGCCTAGGCCTAATTTAACAGTTCCGCAACATTCTTTTGACAAATGGTTTTTTATACTTCACTTTTTTTTTCTCTTTTTGAATAATACACCATCAAAACCTCCAGCTCAGCCGCCGGAAAACAAAATGGAACGCACTGACCTGAGGACTGAAGAATATAGTCCCGAGAAGTAGAGAGGACAGTGAGGGGCAGAGCTCGCTCAATCACATGGTCCCCAGGCCAGGCTTGCAGTAGAGAAGGTGGAACTCCACCCGGACGACTGGCTGAGGGTTGAAACGTCCTACTCAAGGACCCTGGAGTTTTTGAGTCTCTAGCCTGACATGATTTGACTCGAGGCGGAGGACAACTCGAAAGACGGTCAACCTGACAGACCAGAGCTGGAACAAGGAACGAACGAGTCCGAGCCAACGGCCACCAAAGTAAGCGAATCGCCGGGCACGAGCGGTCTCAGGCAGCCCGGCAGACCACGACGAAAGTAACCAAAATGTACCGGTCAAACGACCTGGTACACATTACATCACCATGTAGCCTCCATGCTTTAAAATCTAGTGGTATCTGGTTCATTACGATATAGATAGTAGAAACCAGTAAAATTGATAAAAAAACAACGGGAGTGTGATATCAATAGAAATCTATCGACTGGCACTTCTAGGCGAGATTGTATCGATAGAAATCTATCGATTAGTACCCTGAGGGTTAAAAGATGTGTCTACAGATAGATCAATTAGTCTGGGTACGTGGCAGTGTTTCTACTAACCACACTATAATAATACACTAAAAACACTTCCGTTGCTCCACTGTGGAGCTAGCGCTCCAAGTAGCCGTACCACACAACTACACCACATTACCATTGTACTGCATTGTGTCTTGCAAAGAAGTGGAATGTTAACAATAGAAAAAATGCCATGACAGATAACAGAAATAAGTTATTTGATACATACTAACCACAGCTGTTCATATAAATAGTGAAGAAATACACACTAACAGTCATTCCGCTGTTAGGAGCGCTAGCGTTGTGCTTGTCTCCAATTTTTAATGGAGTCAAGACTGTATGTTACTAACAAACATTAGTTTAATAAAAATTAGCTGTTATAATAATAAATGTATAACACTTCTCCAGCCCCATCTTCAGAAGTGCTAGACCAATTCACTTGTCAGTGTGTCTAGACTAATTGTCCATGCTGTACCTAGTACAATAAATAGTATTTCAACAACTTGAAGTTCAAGAACAAGAGTGAATTCCACTATCTACTAACAACAATAAAAGTTTTAACAAATCAGCAATAAATATTTTGGACTGTTTATGTGAATTTTAGTTATAAAAGATAAACTTCAATTTGGCCACTTACAAATTAATAAGAAAAAGTATTTACTCAGAATACCAAGACAGAGTACCATCTAGTCTGTCACAGAATACTGAGTCTCTGTACATAGTACATTCTAGTCCATCTAGTTAGTTTGCTGTTTGAAAACTTAGTAAGATGGCGTGTTTTGACAAATATGCATCCATTTCCTCTGTTCACGTACTACTTAAATGTCCGGTGATCTAAATCCTGACTAGAGATCAAAATACTGATCAAAGGAGGACCAGACTAAATTACTTATCAAATGTCACGCCACATATCACTTTAATAACAAAAACACTCAAATTAAGAAAATCTTAGTATTAGTTTACGGGTTAGTTGTGAAAACTACTATCGATATTACCTTATTTTTTCTTTTCTTCATTGTCTACAAAATCTTCAGTGAAAATGTCTCTGTCAACATCAATTATATCACAATCTTCTTCATCTCCTTCTTCCTCCTTTAGATCATAATATCTTGCTCTTTTTTTATCATTTTTCATGTTCTCTACACTCATTTCTTCGGCAAGTCCTGGATATGCCATTTTCGAGAAAGACTCATTCATATCAGATGTAAATACACTAGTTTTGTACTCAGGCCACGATGAGAATTCTTTAAACAGGTCTAGGTATTCTTCAGGAGTCAGGGAGCCACATTGTGTGAATATTGTGTACCCTCGAGCAATCAGTCTTACTCCACTACCTGGAATGATCCTTCTGAAAATAAATTTAAAAAAAGCTATTACAATCAGGCTAAAATAAGATTTTCATAAACATACTTTAATAATTTTTAATTTTATTTTCAGAAATAACTACTATTAGTATGAAGGCTAAGAACTAATTTCAGAATTTCTTCTCTAAGTGAATTTATTTGTTAAAGATTTAACTTCAAACTGGCCGTAATAAGGCATACCCTACTGATAGAGGGTAAGATTAAAAATAAACGAAATCTCCTTTCTGTTGCATTTATGAATTGTAAATTTTACTTATTACACAGAACCTAAGTGCTAAAACCATGAATCAAAACTAGATATTTAGGTTAAAATAGCTTCAAAGACTCAATCAAGCCAATTATAAATGTAATGCAGTGAACAACTAATGCTTTAATGTTTATTTATTTATTCTTAAGACGCCAATCGTCAAGATGTGGATTTTGAATGAGTGTAGATGAGCAAATGTATCCATTGTTACCAACTAAGGCCAACTATTCCTTAAAAAGTTGTTATCACACTAACACTAACAACTGTGGAAACTCCCATTTTGAGACAGTACAGAATTTAACATATCATGTGTCTGTTCCATGTGCTTTACTCCCTCAAGGTGATTCTGGCAAAGCCACTCGTTCACCAGCATGAGGATATAAGTTCATGGTTACCGTTTAAGGATACTACTTTTATAAAAACTATAGGAGATGGTTTTCAACGTAAAACTACGGATGTATAAAAAACTAAACTATTAGTAATGAAAAATTAAAATTATCTAATGTTTTTATGTATATTGATATTTCACCTTCTATTTTGTATGTGTGTTTCTTTTAAAAAGCAAAATTAATTTGTAATGAGAACTTTGTTGGTAAAGTAGTTGTATTTGGATACTGTTTTAAATATATTTAAGACTACAGGATAGTGCTGAATAAGGATAAAACAAAAATATTACTTAATCCTAAGTAACTCCAATAATGAGAGTAGGATACCTGGAATTAATATAGTAAAGTATCTGGGAGCTCATTTGGATTCCAAACTGAATTGGTCTCAACACAAGAAGTCAGAATGAAGTTTTCTCATAACAGACTTGGAATTTTGCTATAAAAATCATCACAAGCATTTCCCAATAGAAGTAAATAAAAAAATTTAATTTTAATGCAGGAAAAAAATGTAAGCCAAAATATATAATTTGAGTTGAGCAAACTGGTTAAACTACTCCTGTTTACTCTCGGATCAAAAAGTATAGATACTCAAGTTTGAGCGTTTACTGCGTTGTAACCAGTGCACCTCAAAACATGAAAGTTACATCAACATTTCACAAATTTATTTATACGTATTTACATATGATTTAAACATTTTTAATAAGATTTTTATTTATCCTTAAAATGGTTTGAGTGAGAAAAGTACCTGTTTTTTTGGTGTTTTTAAGACAACGCCTGACTTAAAAAATTTTTAATATGAAAACTACTAGTCCAATTGTTATGAAAATTTAACAGCTTGTAGACCATATATTTTTACATCTAATTTGTTCGTCCCAGAATTTTTACCAAATTAAAAAAAAAAAAGATGTTGTAAATTTTGTAAAATTATTTTATTTTTTGATTGGTTGAAGGTAGAAATGTAAATAAAGGCTTAAAATGTAGGCCTTGATTCAAACAAACACAATACTAAACCATAAATTAGATACGAGGTCTTAAAAAAAATTAAACTTAGGTGTAATTGAAGCGGTGCCGTGATGCAGACGCGTGAAATCCGTACCGCTATGCAGGGAAAATTCCCGGTCACAACTGGTTTTCGAGGGCCAGGGTCTGCGGGTGCGCTAGTGGAGGTGAGTCATAGGCCGATCACCTTTGGTTGAGTCATACTTAATTTTGTAAATATAAATATTGTAAATAGTTAACCTTTTTGTAAATATTGTAAATAATTTTGTACATATTTGACAACAGCTTTACAGCAAGCAAAGCATTTTTAAACCGGCCATTGGTGGTCCAAAGCCCTCATGAGAAAAGGTGATGGAAAATGCTAAGAAATATACGCAGTATAGAACTAAATGCTGTGTAGTGTTTATAATGTGCCACATTTGTTTAGGGTAAGTATGACCCAACCAAGGGTGAACGGCCTCTGACATACCTCCACTAGCGCGCCCGCAGCCCCTGGCCCTCGAAAACCAGTTACGGCCGGGAATTTTCCCTGCATAGCGGTACTGATTTCACGCGTCACTGCATCACGGCACCACTTCAGTTACACCTGTTTAATTTTTTTAAGACCTCGTATCTAATTTATGGTTTAGTATTGTGTTTGTATGAATCAAGACCTACATTTTAAGCCTTTATTTATATTTCTAACTTCAACCAATCAAAAAATAAAATAATTTTAAAAAATTTACAACATTTTTTTTTTAATTGGGTAAACATTCTGGGATGAACAAATTAGATGTAAAAATATATGGTCTACAAGCTTTTAAATTTTCATAACGATTGGACTAGTAGTTTTCATATTAAAAGTTTTTTAAGTCAGGCGTTGTCTTAAAAACGCCAAAAAGCAGGTACTTTTCTCACTCAAACCGTTTTAAGGATAAATAAAAATCTCATTAAAAAATTTTAAATTATATGTAAATACGCATAAATAAATTTGTGAAATGTTGATGTAACTTTCATGTTTTGAGGTGCACTGGTTACAACACAGTAAACGCTCAAACTTGAGTATCTATACTTTTTGACCCGCGAGTAGTTATGCCTTATGTATTGAAATACATTTCACGATACCTACCCCTCACTAGACCCCACCGAAATTTGGGTAAACATTGCGCATGATCAGGATTGTTAATTGGGCGTAAATAAGGTACTCGCTTGGCTGTGAAATATTAATTAATATATTTATAAATAAGTGTAATGATTGAAAATGAGTTAGCAAACTAGTATTACAGTAAAGTAGGAAAAAAATGTATGTAATAAATTAAAAATACTGTATCTTTAATGCAGGATATCAATTTGTTGAAAATATCACATATAATGTATATGTGCATGATTTCACAGTACAACATAGTATTTATTATTTTAAATAATCTTTGAAATTCTTTTTATATTTCAGTTATCAATGAGAGCCTTTTCTGAGAACCAATTACTAACACATTTTATGTGTATATATAAGTAGTAATTTAACAAAAAGTTATTTATTCAAATTATATACAAGGTAGAAAAAAAATATGGAAACGCTTTCAAAACAACGTTTTTTTTTCCATAGATAATTTAATTTTGTTTAGTAATTATGTTCCAGAGTATAATTTTGATTTATGATAATTTACCTACAACTGATAAAGAGCGGAGAAATAATATTGTTAAAATTAGTTACTTTGAAATTCAAATGACCACTACTCTGGAAAGAGTAAACCTTTCAAAGTCCGGTTTAATTTCTCTTGAATAGACTTTCATATGATACCAAACTCGACCTAGGCTTACATTGAAGACTCCTCATGGGCCGCTTCCCTAAAAAGATGAAATGTCGCTAATGACACCAAAAAGTATTTTTTTTTTGTAACCATGATGATGTACAAGATTTCACTTTTACAAGTGAAGTCATAAAAAAATGTTGAAAGTGTTTCTATATTCCGCCCCCCCCCCCTGTATACTATACTTAGCTCTTAAGCCAGTAGTTCTTAAAAAGGTATTTGGTGATTTAACCCTTTTGGTGCTAAAACTTTTTTTGGATTTCGTTCCAAAAGTGCTAGGAGTTTTTACAAGATTCACCCCAAAAGTGCTAGGGTAAAAATGACGTTTTTGTAGGGTTTTACTAAAAAGGTAATATTTTACTTATTATATGAGATAATGACTTGGAATTGGTTTTGTTTTGTGTAGAACAATATTCCCTATTAAAACAATATAGTTTAAGAAAATTTTGTAAAAAACTTAATTATTTATATGAGCGTACATAATAAAAAAATAAAAAATTCCTATTTTAAACATGTAAACAATAACACAACAATATAACAAATAACATTAATAATAAAAAACTAAATTAAACAAATTATTAAAAAAAATAATTAATTAAAAATAAATTAAACAAATAACAAAATTTTTCTAATAAATACATTTTTCTCTAAAAGAGTATTTTATATTGAATTAGTCCTGAAAATTTCATATAAAATGGTTTATTTTTACAATATTTATAAGAAAAATTGAAAATTATTACCTTAGCGGTTTTAGCCCGGCTTCTCACGAAATTTGCTAATGTGTTTTCACTTACGGGTGAATTTGCACGTACATTACTCATAACTAATTTAAATTATCAAAAATAGCACTGAAAAAGCATTTGCATAACCTAAAACAACTAAATAAGGCGATTCACAAACAGCAGTAAACTAAAACAAACTAAAACAGTAGTAACAGCTGCCGAGCGGTTCCGTGCGCACTAGTCAGCTGGCGCTACAGCGGCAAATGCGTTCGGTATTTTGGAGCTATAAATAAGACAGCCATACTATATAAAATGTAAAACATTATATTATATTCTGAAAGAAAATTTATTTATCTTTCATTTGATGCAACTCACGTTACAATATTACAACTAACAGCGCTCTAATAAAAAAAGTTCCGAACGACGATATATCGTTCCTTAGCGTTTTTCAGGAAAAAGACGTGGAACGATATATCGTTCTATAGCACTTTTTGGGGGAAAGACGAGGAACGATATATCGTTCGGTAGCACTGAAAGGGTTAACAGATAAACTAAGCACTTATAATTGGCAACTTATGTTCTCTAAATGTTCAGAATCTGATGCTAAAAATATCTTTGATTTATTCTTTTCTGTATTATGTGGCAATATAAACTACTTTACCTCTATTTAGAAAGTCAACTATAGTAGGAAAC
Organism: Stictocephala bisonia; assembly: GCA_035578905.1. Taxonomy (NCBI): domain Eukaryota; kingdom Metazoa; phylum Arthropoda; class Insecta; order Hemiptera; family Membracidae; genus Stictocephala; species Stictocephala bisonia. Next base: position 324 of record JAQJVL010003228.1, on the reverse strand, counting down.
AGTACAAAAACTGTTGATTTTTTGCAACAGAGCTCTGTAACCCCAGCACACTTTGAATTCTATTGATCACGTCATAAATGCAGCTAAGAGGTTGAGTAGGTCAGACAGCAATGATATATATAATATGTCAAACAACCTTTTAAAAACTATTATAATTAGTATTGCTGAACCATTAACAAATTGTATCAATCTATGTATCAGGGAGGGATATTATCCAACTCAATTGAAAATATCACGTGTTTGTCCTGTCTATAAAAAGGGTTCTAAATACAAACCTGAAAATTATCTACCTATATCAGTAATTCCAATTATATCTAAAATTTT
>JAQJVL010003227.1:45000-66207 GCA_035578905.1 Stictocephala bisonia | reverse complement strand
GCTGCCAGGGGTAGGGAATTTCAAATACCTGGGTTCGTACATCCAGGTGATGGTGGACTGGAGGCGGAAATACAGCATAGGATTAATAGTGGATGGAAAATTGGAAGAAAATGAGTGGAGTGTTGTGTGATAGGAGGTTGGCGCCAGGAGGAAAGGAAAGTTGTATAAATCTGTGGTGAGGCCTGCAATGCTGTATAGTGCAGAGACTTGGCCGATAAAGAAGGCGCAAGAGAGAAGGATGGAAGTGGGGGGAAATGAGAATGCTGAGGTGGATGAGTGGAGTTACAAGGAAGGATAGAATAAAAATGATTACATCAGAGGAACAGTTGGAGTGGGACCCTTAGGGAAGAAAATTCAAGAAGGTAGACTGAGGTGGTATGGGCACATACGTAGAAGAGGGGAGAACTATGTGGGGAGAAGGGTTGGAGACTTGGGGGTGAGGGGCGGAGGAAGAGAGGGAGACCAGAAATGAGATGGAAGGACAAGGTGCCCATGTGACTTGAGGGAAAAGGGATGGAGGAAGGAAAAACCCTGGATAGACAGCTGTGGAGGAGGAGGATCCGGAGTTGTAATGCCGACCCTACGTGACGGGGGAAAAAAGGCAAAGACAAAGAAGAAGATTGATATGTCTTATTAGAAACAATATTTTTTTTCAGTGAAAAATTAAACTTGTAACTCAGCTGGTTTTGGTAAAAACGAACATGACAATGTCCATTTGTCTTTTAATATACAGGACGTCTCAGAATTTAAAGTGCCAAACTTGGGGAGAAATGGTTAATAGGTCAAAATAAAAAGAAAATCAATAATACATTTTTTTCATAAACTTTTTCGTTTACCAAATATCCGCCATTTAGTTTTTTCCAAAAGAAATGTTATCTCCGGTTGGCTCAAATACCTTTAAAACGCTGTGCATGTTAAAATATAAGAGACCTGTTTTGAAAAAAAATCAACTTGATCCAATTTGAAACTTAAAATGGTGGCCATCTTAAAATTTTAACAAAAATTGCGGAAAAGGGAAAAAACTCAAAAAAATACTTAAAACACGTTTGTTTACGATAATTTTATTTCACAAACTGTCAGTATAGAAAAAAATTGAATCGGACAAAAAATTACGGAGACACATTGACAATTTGTGTTTGAACGGCAGCAAAAAAACCATTTGTTTTTAGCTTTTTGCTGCCTCCCAACATGAATGTCAATTTGTCTCGGTAATTTTATGTCCGATTCTAATTTTTTTATACTGACAGATGGGTAATAAAAGTATCTAAAAACCATGTTCGTAGGATTTTGTTGTATTTTTCCGTTTTACTGCAATTTTTCCTTTTAAAAATTTAAAATCGCCATTATTTTTAAATTGGACCAAGTTGTTTTTTTTTTCATACAATAGGTCTTATTACTTAAACATGCATAGCGAGTTCCGTTAAGATCGGTTGAGCCATCTTGGAGATAACATTTCTTTTGCAAAAAAAAAAAAAAAATGGGGGACATCTGATAAACGAAGTGTTATTGGGAAAAAAAATTATTCTTGATTTTCTCTTTATTTTGGTCTATATAAGCATTTCCCGAAATTTGGCACTTTAATTCTGCGGCTCCCTGTATAAGCAGCTAGTTTTTGTCGTACTAAAACGTGTGTGGTTGCTATAAATCGTCAAAAGTGTTTTATAACACTCTTATTACAAGTTAAATTTACCAGTGGCGGCCATAAAGAGGAAACGCCGCACTACTTGGTCTGTATGCAATACACGCAACACACCTATGTTGTCATATTGCGTTTACGTGAGTCACGGCGCGCTGATAAATTTTTAAGGCTGCTTCATTGTCGCTTTACGAAAACACTGACGCTACGTTTACTGTTTCTGATCGACTAACTTCCTAGTAGCTAATTTATATTGTTGTTTATTTGTATACGCTTAAACATGCTAACACCAGATTTTCCCTAGGATTTATTTTATCGTGTTGCAACAAAAGCGTATTCAAAATCGATATGGATTTGAATGTAAGTAATCGAAAATAGATAATGCGCTATTTAATTTTGGAAAATTCTATGTTGAAAATGATATGTGCTATTGACGTAATTTAACCAGTTTAAAGTGTTGCAAGTCAATATTTTGTTTAATAACACGTAATTTATTTAAAGTTGTCCTTTACCTTGAAAAAAAGAACGCCGGGTAAATTTAAATTTGTAAGAGATAAGAATTAAAGTACAGCAAATGAATAATCAACTATTTTTTGAGTATACTATTATTCTCGGCATTGTGGCTCAGTGGCTAATGCTTCGGACTACAGAGGCTAGTTCCAAGGTTCAAGTCCCCAACTGAGCAAACGGTCGGTACTTAACTCGTTGAATAAAGTTCACGCACAGGCTGTAGGCCCATGTAAACTGGCGAGTAAAGTTTTAAATTTTTAGAAAATTGATTTTAATTTTAATTATTTTTATAAATTCACTCACAGTTATTATACTTAAAAATCTTGTGTATTTTATTAACACTTTAATTAAATTTAAATCAAGTATTTAATGTGTTTTTACATTATGCCCAAGTGTCCTTCGTGCATATTTAGTAATCAGTTTGTACAACCTAGCGAACCGTTTATCGTGACAACACCTGACTATCGATAGTTCGATTATTCGTTTCAAGGTGTGCCTCGGTTTATCTCCTCTTTGTACTCCACCAACTGGGTCACGTCGCCAACTGTGTCACAATATTCACAACTTTGGATAATACAAGGATCAGGACGTGCAGGAGTAAAAGAACGGCTGACGCGTATTTAATATTTACGGTACGGACGGGTTCGCGAAGTACTTGAGGACTTGTAAGTTTTAGACTAAGTACTGTTTACTTAATCTCCACGATAGAACACTCGTGTAGAGAATCTGTAAATGGCTCTGTAGCACGTGTTTACATTCGTTACGAGTATTAGCTCCTTTAACTGGACATTACGTGTTGGCGGTAATGTTACAAACAAGTGAACGCACTCAACACAAGTTTTCATATATTATATATATTATATATATATATATATATATATATATATATATATAAACAGTCAAATACCATCGACTGGCTGATACACTTTCTCAAAAACTACAAGGCTTCGGACCTGAATCATGGCACAAATATTATTTATAGGTTCTAGATGTGTTTTGAGTCTGCTGAGGTAGTCGACATATTGGATTTACTCCTTAAAAAGCAATGTTAAATATGGAATAGCACTGTAAGTTTACTACTTGTCGGAAAATTATATACAGGGTGTCTCTGAACTCTCTGATTTCAGCTATAATATGTTTGTCCTAGTTCATATGGGATACTAAATATCATATTTAAACTGTCACAAAACTCCTTGTCTATCCGTACAGCCGCCATTTTGTTTTTTTTACTAATTAATTTTTATCTCAAGAACTATACGTTGTATTGAGCTGAAACTGTGCCCTGCTCTTTATTGCATAAAGAAGTATTTACGAAAAAAATACTGTTTTTCTCTCTAACATTTTCAAAAATGGCGGCCATGTAAAAGTTTTAACCTTAAATAAGTCAAAAACCAACAAATACTAAAAACATTATACAGAACAATCTTTTTTAGAGGATTTAATTATAAATTAAAAATAGTACTTTTTTAAAAATCGCATTAAAAATAACAAAGAAAACTTAAATTTTGTAATACTATGTACAGATACTCTGTGCCGAGTCCAGATGTTGTACGAGTATTACAATAACAGGAAAACGCTGATAATAAAATATCTGTACAACAAATTTAGCTACCAAGAGCAATAAAAAACTTACAAACTACTTCTACATTACAATAGTTGCTCAACATGTCCTCCTCCATTTTCATTACACAATGTGAAACGTTGCGTTAGTGATCTTCGCACCTGTGCAAATTCATTTGTTCTCCTGTATTACAGCTGGGCTTCTACAATTCTACCTGCCAAATCCATTGCGTTTTCAACAGGTGTTGAATAAACTAACTCTTTCATTCTTCCCCAAAAATAAAAATCCAGTGGTGTCTAGTCGGGTGACCTTGGAGGCCACGATATTGGTCCCCCTCTTCCAATCCATTGTTGGCCACACGTCGCATTTAGATGGTTACGTACAATTTCCCCAAAGTGAACAGGTGCACCATCGTGCTGAAACCACATGTTAATTCTTTGTTCCAAAGTAATATTTTCCAACAGGTCAGGGAGTATATCTCTTAAAAATACAAGATATGTAGTCAAGTCAATCTTTGAGGGGAAAAAATAAGGCCTACAATATTGTCCCCTAGAATACCTGCCCAAACATTTATTGAAAACCGACGTTGAAATCTCTGAAAGCGACTTCCTTCGGATTTTCTTGGGCCCACACATGGCTATTCCTGGAGTTAAACATTCCTTCTTGGTTAAAGGAACATTCATCAGTAAAAAGTACATTTTTCAGAAAGTTTGGGTTATCTGTTACCTTATGGATGAACCAGCGACAACACTATTCACGTAGTGGTAGTCTCTAGGTTCAAGTGCTTGTACTCTTTGTAAGTGAAATGGATACAGCTGTTGTTCTTTAAGTACCCGCCAGACAGTATCTTTGCTTGCGTTTAACATTTTACCTATTGATCGTGTACTTGTACAGGGTTTTTCCTCAAACCTTTGAATTACATTTTCCTCAAACTCAATAGAACGTATTATTCTTTCTCTACCAGTGTCAGCCACATTTACATCAAACTTTCCAGTTTCACGCAGCCTGTTGTGTACTGCATAAAAAGTATTCGCACTCGGCAATTGTCTATTTGGGAAACGTTCAGCATACAATCTTCATTGCTTCGTATCTATTTCCAAAAGCAGCACCGTAGAAAAAAATGCATATCACAATATTCTTCATTATTGTAATTAGCCATCAAAATCAATTTGGCAACACAGTTAAACTTACAAATAACAATTTTAGCAGAGAGTTAAAGTTACAAATAATAATATTAGCACACAGTTAAAATTTACGAATAACAATATTGGTACTTCTGGTGATAGGTTATGTAAGAACATTCTAATATGTAATGTTACACTAAAATTTTAAATCATATGATTAATAAAACAATGAAATTTGGGTATGTAACATTTGGTTAATCAGCTGTTATAAGCTATTTCCTGTTTCCTGTTATTGTAATACAACATCTGGACTCGGCACAGAGTACTGTACATTAGTATTACAAAATTTAAGTTTTCTTTGTTATTTTTCATGCGATTTTTAAAAAAAGTACTATTTTTTAATTTTATTAATTAAATCCTCTAAAAAAGATTGTTCTGTATAATGTTTTTAGTATTGTTTGGTTTTTGACTTATTTAAGGTTAAAACCTTTATATGGCCGCCATTTTGAAAATGTTAAAGAGAGAAAAACAGTATTTTTTTCGTAAATACTTCTTTATGCAATAAAGAGCAGTGCAAAGTTCAGCTCAATACAACGTATAGTTCTTGAGATAAAAAATTAATTAGTAAAAAAAAACAAAATGGCGGCTGTACGGATAGACAAGGAGTTTTGGACAGTTTAAATATGATATTTAGTATCCCATATGAACTAGGAACAACATATTATAGCTGAAATCAGAGAGTTCAGAGACACCCTGTATTTTACATCAGTTGAAAGACCGTTGAAGTTTCCAGAGAATCCGCCTTTTAAAATGTCGATTGTCTAATTTGTATTCCATAAAAATTATAAACTAACGAACTAATGGTTTCGATTTAATAGTTTTTACTCGTATTTCACCGCAAATCAATATTCTTTTCAATACAAAAGTTGATTATCTAGTTCCTTCAGTGTAGTGTGGAATCCGGACCACGTAGTAGTTTTCTGATGTTCAGCTAATTGTCGAGGGCTCAATAAGTCCTCCGTATAAAGGTTGTTTTGTGTACAAAGATGACCTTGCACTATCTCTAGTTACAGACCGTGTCCTTTTGCATTGCCTATTGGAAAAACTATACCACTAAACTATCTGCTCTTGATATGTTCATCGTGTAGTTAGGAACAAGTCAATAATTACATAAGTGTGAACTTTAGTAAAATTAATTTTAAAATTATTACGTCCAAGGTAAACTTTTTTGTAGAACAGCTTTTGGCTAATTAAGTAGTTTTATTGGTTTTGTTTTCAATACAATCGTATTGTACACTTAAAACAGACTTATGCAGTATGTACTTAGTGTGTTTAGGTGATGGAAGAAGGGGGATGTGGCCTGTAGGGGCGTATGTACTAATGTTTGGTCATGCTTACGTACAGAGTTTGATAGAAAAAAAAATTTTTCACAACGTTGTAAAAGTCAGTTATAAACGTTAGGTATTTCATTAGAAGAAATGGAAAAGTATCTTATAAATAATTATTGGCATAACGGTAAAAAACATCTCAACCTACTTCAGTTTTAAGATTTAAGATTGTAAATATCTTATGTGTGCTTGGTTTTTTTTTTATCTTAACATGATTATAGTGTAATTTTATATTTTTAAAAATCTCTAGCTTATATTTAAGCCCTGAATTTTTGATATGTTCCTCAAATAGCTGACATGAACATTGGCGTTTTCGTAATGCAACATGATAATGTAATCTAACCTGCACCTTCGGCCTTGCCGTGTCTGAGCCCTGTATTTCATTGTTGAGGTGAAACAGCTGTTGGCATTGCAATATTGATTGTTGGAGCGAGACGTACAAGTGGCGCTAGTTCTCGGCGATCCCGGGAACTTCTCATGGCCAGCCTGTGTACGCTAGTGTTGGCGTGGATGTTTTTAGAAGTTCTTCTGTTATTGAATAAAAACAGACCAATTTAAGATGTGCATTATGCTTGAATAGTAAATCAGGAATTGTTTGACCAAATTAATCTGATTTTATCAGTTCGAAGGCAAACTATCACTTTTGAATTTTAAAATATGCTCAGTATATATGTAACAGTCAAAATTTTCAAAATAAACAAAAGCCTTAGTTTTTGTGCTATGAGGAACTTTTACCAAAGCTAAACAAAAAATATAGTGTTATGAACTAGTCCATAATTCAATTCTAACATACATTTTTGGATTGACCTACAAAAATGAGTTTCGATCACAGTAAAGAAATGGTTTACTTGCATAATTAATAATACTAACAACATCTAAAAGGGCCAGATGTGATTTATTTAAACACATTTTAGTACGTTAATTATTTTTATTTATCTTTAAATGCCGATCATTATGATAAGGAATATGAGTTTCCAAATTAGTGAAGATGACAGATGTAGTCATTGTTACATACTAAGGCCGACTACCCCCTTAGACGGTATCGTTAAAACAAACAGTGGTTATCAGCTAAACCCCTTCAAAACTTGTTACAACTGTGATTCGGATCGAACCGAGAACCTAGTAAAGTCAAGCAGGAGACTTTTTTATTATTACGAAACGTCGTTTGGGGTGTGAATGAATTACTAACGTGCCTTCAATATGTCTTACCCTATAAAAGGGGTTACCATTATAAGTGGGACTTTCAATGCATGAAGTATAGTCATTGCCGGTCAACCGTACAGTCTGTTGTGCATTCTGCACTGGATGTTTTCCCTTTAACCACCACCTCACACTTGGTTGTGTTTTTAAAAAGTTATTAAAATACCTTAATTACAACTAGTCAACACTTTGAGGGGATCGAGAAAAGAGACTGAATCATATAAAATACTCTTAAACGCGAAATGAAATTGAAAAGGAAAACTATCAAGAATGGTACAAAAAATGAAACAAACTCTTTTGCTGACAAATGGCAGGTTTTATAAAATAGACACAACACCTTGTTGGAGTTAATTTAACATCTGTATAATCTCCTACCCACCATTCACCCACGCGATATTATATAACATTTTTTTATAAAAAGTTCCTTTAAAATTTACGAAACAGTAATTCTGCATGTGCATATACCCCACGGTCGTGTGGGGGGGCTCAGAAGTTCAGACTGAGGAGAAAAGTTTAAGGTTCGAATCCCATGTGAGCTGACGGTCACTGTTGAATGAGATGCAAGCACAAGCATGCGACTGGCAAGAAAGGGTATTTTATTAAATATAAAAGCGAAAAAAGTGATTTAAGATAAAAAGGATATTAATGTTTGCCAAACCCAACAGTAGAAATAAACATGTAAAAAAATCAGTCAAATAAATGCGTTGAATAATAGTGTAGGAATTACTGTCGAGGTGAAAATACAACGCAAACTTAATACAAGCATAGGAATACGAAATATATAGCTGTCCAATGACATATTTTGTGGCGTTATGTTAGAGCTTTTCGTAACATAAGAGAAATGATGTAACGCGAAATTTATTTCGTTTTAATGTATGTGACAGCTCGTGTGAACCGTCCAATTTGACTGTAGTATGAAGGTCACGTACTCCCCCCCCCCACCCCGGTTTGCTATTATAACGGGGTTGAAAAATGACAGGGAACCCCAGGTAGTTTGCATGACTGTGTTCAGTAATGACAAGCTCTGGTGTGTAATCTCGACTGTGGATTTCGAACGCCCGTTACGTGTCTTCAGTGTTAGGGGAAGGTCAAAAAGGGCGAGAGGGACTGCAAACTGCCTCCACTTGAACTTGATTTAGATACGATTTTTGCCTCCACCAAATGTTCTTCAATAACTATTTCGGAAGGTGATAATTGTTTCTTTAGGTTTAAAAAATACGTAATTAGTCAAACATCTCTTGTTTTGCTGAAATGTGTGATTTTCAATAGAGAGTGTGAGGAATAAACTATACGTTCCAGGAAGCAGGCGTGCACTGTCTGTCGTTCATTCTAGGGAGCAGGCATGCACTGTCTGTCGTACATTCTAGGAAGCAGGCGTGCACTGTCTATCGTGCATTCTAGGAAACAAGCGTGCACTACCTGTCGTACATTCTAGGAAGCAGGAATGCACTGTCTGATCGAATACTCTAGGAAGCAGGCATGCACTATCTATCGTACACTCTAGGAAGCAGGCGTGCACTGTCTGTCGTACACTCTAGGAGCATGCATGCACTGTCTGTTGTACATTTTAGGAGCATGCATGCACTGTCTGTCATACATTCTAGGAAGCAGGCGTTGCACTGTCTGCCGTACATACTAGGAAGCAGCCGTAAAACTGACTGTCGTACATTCTAGGAAGCAGGCTGCACTACCTGTCTACATTCAGAAGCAGGAATGCACTGTCTGTCGAATACTCTAGGAAGCAGGCATGCACTATCTATCGTACACTCTAGGAAGCAGCGTGCACTGTCTGTCGTACATTCTAGGAAGCAGGCACGCATGTCTGTCGTACACTCTAGGAAGCATGCATGCACTGTTAGACTGTGGATTTCGAACCCCCGTTACGTGTCTTCAGTGTTGGGGGAAGGTCAAAAAGGGCGAGGGGGACTGCAAACTGCCTCCACTTGAACTTGATTTAGAAAACGATTTGCCTCCACCAAAGTTCTTCAATAACTATTTCGGAAGGTGATAATTGTTTCTTTAGGTTTAAAATACGTAATTAGTCAAACATCTCTTGTTTTGCTGAAATGTGTGATTTTCAATAGAGTGTGTGAGGAATAAACTATACTTTTCCAGGAAGCAGGGGGTGCACTGTCTGCCGTACATACTAGGAAGCACCGTGAACTGACTGTCGTACTTTTCTGGGAAGCAGCGTGCACTACCTGTCGTAATTCTAGGAAGCAGGAATGCACTGTCTGTCAAATACTCTAGGAAGCAGGCATGCACTATCTATCGTACACTCTAGGAAGCAGGCGTGCACTGTCTGTCGTAAATTCTAGGAAGCGACGTGCACGGGTCGTCGTACACTCTAGGAACATGCTTCCTAAGCCAATGTGAAGTCTTTTCGTAAGCCATTGGTCCCCAGGTTAAGTGTTAGAGAGGGACCATGTAGACCCCAGAAAAATTCAAACATTTTCACATTTACAATAAATAGGCGTTGATTTTAGGTTACAAATATAAAATGTGCGCTCTTATAAAAGTGGGAGAAAAACAGCTTACTTTGGTAAATAAAATGGGAAAAAAACCCCACAGTTAAAAATAAGAAAATGTTTCAGGCCAAAACGGGCCCTTTAGTTAAGTCAGTAATGAACTGTAGTTGAATTTATTGTTCAACTGTTCACTAAAACGTCTTTTAAGATAGTTTGTGTTCTAGATGGCCAGAACTCTTTCATATGATACAGTTGGAGTTGTTGACTTTTCACAAGTCTCCAAACTGAAATCTTACACCTCAACTGTCTGTTGTACATTTTAGGAAGCATGCATGCACTGTCTGTCGTACATTCTAGGAAGCAGGCGTGCACTGTCTATCGTACATTCTAGGAAGCATGCGTGCACTGTCTGTCGTACATTCTAGGAAGCAGGCGTGCACTGTCTGTCGTAAATTACGACTGATTTATTGTAACCCAGTTTCTCGTGACGGCGAACCCTGAAAATGTATGTGTTTTCTGTGATGTTCTTTTAGAAATTGCAGGTATTTATTTTTTTTATCTGTATGAAACTTTAATCTCTTAAATAACTCTTCCCCTTGTTCTTTTCGCCTCTCTCCACCACTCTCTCGCCTCGCCACCTCCACCACTTCCTCCTTCTCCTTTCTCGTCCCTTTCCCCTCACTCCACCCTTTTCCTTCACTGTTACGTCTATGCACTTCCACCTTACTCCTTCTATTTGAGAGTTTACAAGCTTAATAGGCATAAAAAGAGGTGAAGTAAATCAACATTTCTTAGGTAATTACTTCTTTATCAAACATTAAAAAACTTCTAGAAGTCTCGTTGCTGTTTGTTATCAATATTTATTCTTGTAAACGTTAAATCATTTTAAAATGTTAATAATTGTTTTCACGTAATACTACATTTCTAGCGATTCTAGTAAACTACCTTAATGGATTCTTAGTAAACTTACCTCAAATGTAAATTGAATAACATGTTGTTCAATTTTTATATTCTTAATAATTTTCGAATTTAGGGGTGTAAATAAAATAGTTTTATATTCCAAGCTTTATGTTAAACCGTCATTCAAATGAATAAATACTTCTAGGCGTATTTTTTCTAGGCGTAAATAGTCTAGGTTTTTTATCAAGGGCTGTTATATCAACGATATAAGTCTGTACACACTTGTTTTTGGTTGGACAGTTTCACATAATGTGTTTATTAATATACAGTAATTATGATTTAGTATGGGAGTGAAACTGATTGAATTTCCAGCCTAAGTTCGTCACAGGAAGTGGTGATGAGGGCATCTAATTATTGTTAGTAACGATCGTGACGACACCGACAGGGTTGTGGAGACTGGGGGTGGTACTGTGACGTCACTGGCCCACTTGTTGATTTCAACACAGTCTGTGGCGACCGTTCTTGTTGAGGGAATCGTGTCCGATAGCTAACCGCAAATTGCACAGGTTGCAGGTTCCTTAATTTGTAATAGCGTTCTTAACTAAGTAACAAACCCCCACAAAGTTATCTACCATTCACTTTTTGATGCGTTACACACTTTTATATTGTTTTTTTCTTTTTTTTTTCAAAAACTTCAAAATCCTAATTGACATTTATGTCTTGCCTAGTTGATAAATGTTACATCATCTTAAGCAATCACGCGTATAAACTTCTAAGTATATTTAAAAGAGTCGTAGGTTACAGCATCTTTTAATTTCGAATTTTTACTTTCGATTGTTTAAATATTTGATAATATACAACCTTTCCTTTTCTCGATCGGTTACAGGTGGATTAAACTTAAACACGAAATCCCTCACGCACGCATGATATGTGAACACCTCTACACCAGAGTTAGTAACAGTGACGATGTGTGATCCAAGAACTAGACTAGTTTTAGATTGGACTAATGGTGTTTTCTTACGTACACATGATATGAGAACTCCTCCAGGCCAAACTTGGTAACAGTGACGATTTGTGATCCAAGAACTAGACTAGTTTTTAGATTGGAATAATGGTGTTTTCTTACGTACACATGATTATGAGAACTCCTCCACGCCAAACTTGGTAACAGTGACGATGTGTGATCCAAGAACTAGACTAGTTTTAGATTGGACTAATGGTGTTTTCTTACGTACACATGATTTGGGGAAACTCCTCCACGCCAAACTTGGTAACAGTGACGATGTGTGATCCAAGAACTAACTAGTTTTAGATTGGACTAATGATGTTTTCTTACGTACACATGATTTGAGGACTCCTCCACGCCAAACTTGGTAACAGTGACGATGTGTGATCCAAGAACTAGACTAGTTTTAGATTGGACTAATGTGTTTTTTTACGTACACATGATTTGAGGACTCCTCCACGCCAAACTTGGTAACAGTGATGATGTGTGATCCAAGAACTAAACTAGTTTTTAGATTGGACTAATGATGTTTTCTTACGTAGTCTTAACATTATTTGACCCTCCTCACACTCATTGTTTTGATGTTCTAATGCTAAATCTGTTTTTATAATTTGTGAATGATCATAAGCAATTTTGTACGTTGGGTGGATGGAGTGGGCGTTCAGTTGTGTTTTAACGATCCCAAGGCGTTAATTAACATTGCGAATTTTTAATGCGTGATACTTTACATAATTTATGTTAGTTCCGATCAGAATTAAGCATTAAAGCACTAAATTTATGATTTTACAAATTAAGTGTATTGAGTATAACAAAGTATTTTTGTTTTTTAACTTGAAAGCAATTTGTTTTCACAAAAAGATCTTTACTGTGTGAAACTGACAGCTGCGTGAAGAAATTATGAAACTGTGAAAAAAAATGAAAAAAAATAAATCAGTACAGTGGAAAGTGAATGAGATCACATCCTGGATCGTGCGTGACTGGCGGCCGTTGGCCCAATTCGCAAATGAATCCCCGCCTTTAGTTAGATTTACAGAGTTTCTTTAATGCCTTCACATCCAAACGGCAAGAAAAACTATTTATGTTGTACAGTTTGTTCTTTGGACATGTTTACCTCTGGGACACGCCATCTGCCCGTTCTGAATCGCCTCGGTAGAAAAAGACGTAAATCATTAGATATTAGTCTGCCGGTGTATAGAACACTTTTTTTAGTTAATTACCTATAAACAATCAAAAATCTCTAAAATCATTAATAAACACATTTTAAACTAACGGATAAGTAATAGATTATTACTTATATCTTTCCTTTGTAAACAAATATTTGACGTTTAAAACTAAAGTCGTCACTTTTACTATATATACATTTTTTTTTCAATCGGATTTTGAACTTTTTCTCCTCCTTTGGTTTTCATTTGAAACGTGCCATAATGGTGCTTGAATACTAAAACAGCAAGTTCTATTTAAGGGACTTTTATTACTTACTGTGGAAACCGACAAGAAAATATTTCTAAAACGTGTTGTTAACACTTACCCCCCTTATCCATAATCAAAGAGTTTGAATTGCAACTTATAACTTACAATAGCACCTTAGTTCATTAAAGATCCATCAAAGGTAGCAGTGCCTCTGATGCCAAATGTAGAGTTTTGGCAGAAACAATTTGTAATCGCACTAACCGTTTAGTCTGTGTATAAAAACTTATGTAGCAGCGTTTCCAACAAAAAAAAAAAATTGTTTAACATGTGTTAAAGATAAAGCTATACAGTACCACAAAACGTTGTCAAAGTATTAAAACCTGTCTCTTAGGTAGGTGAATTTACAACTATAAAGAAAGACCACCCTCATTATTAGGGGGTTTTCAGCTTCAACTAAAATTGTTCAAATTATACGGTACGATGTGTGATCACTCGTTAATCCCTAATAATTTCTGAGATATTCGGCATAAACCATTTTGAAATCGGTGCAAACCCAAATTTTTATGTTATGGTTGAAACAGTAATTTTTTACTTAGTGAGTACAAATTAAAATATTAAATTTGTGATAGTTACATTTTTTTTTTAATTTGTCTAATAATTCCATATCATTGAATAGAATAATTCCATATCGTTTTAATAATAAGTTGAACCATATACAGTAATATAATATATACTAGGGGACACCCCAGCAACCTTCGCGTGTCAACACCGTCTCTCGCTGCGCTCCTAACGTGGAGTCACTCCTCATCGTGATCTTCGTGTACGTCTTGGTTTAAACGACCATTATCCTTGATTGGAAGATGAGGATCGATTGAGTGGCCTGCGAGATAACCAGACTTAGGTAATTCCATTAAAGTTGTCTGGAGCGTAATTGGTTGAATCCCATCTTCTAGAGCTAAAGGCTCTCGATTCGATCCTAATTTTAGTTACAGTAAATTTTGAAAGTGATCAGATGGTAGCTACCGGCTGCTCATTTGTCATTTGACAATTAATGACAGTTTCTAAAGAAAAGTCGTACTAATTTTGTAACAATGATTCGCTCATGTACACTTATCACACTCATTCGAAATCCATGTTCGCTCACATGTTGACGATCGGCGTCTTACAAATAAATAAATTAGACTTATTTTTGTGAAGTCATTTGAAATGTATGGTTTTCGAAAATCCTGAAGTCTATATCGAAGAGTTAAGACACAGGGTTGTAACGGAGTGCACAAGTATAAAACAAGGTTAAACTACTGTAGGAATGTTAATGCAGCCAGTTTGAACATTTAAATAACACGGATAATAAATTTGACAACCCATGATGTTTAAAAGGCGTGTGAACTAATCGTCATAAAAATGTAATTCATATAATAAAATATGGCTATGTAAATCATCAACTTCCTTCATAGTTAATATTTAATAGTACTCTAAGCGATAAACTTGTTGACATTACCATTTCAACACAACTTCTCAACCCGTGCACCAATTTCAAGATTTTTTTGCCATTCTAAATGAGTGGCACACAAATTAACCGTCCAATTTCAACAGTTTTAGTTAAAGTTAAAATGAGCCCTAAAAGATAGGTAGTAGGGGTGGTGTTTTTATCATTGTAAATGATGCGGCATTTCACTAGAACTATCCAAGTTAGACAGGTTTTAATGACAAAATTTTTATTGTTTTTTTTTTTTTTTTTTTTTTTTTATCATCGAAAAATATTATTTTATACACAGTGACTAAACGGTTAGTGCGATTTCAAATTTGTTTACCAAAACTACATTTGTAAGGGGTTTTTTTATTAGAGTACTGAAAGGTATAAGCTGCAGTTTGAAAGTTTTGAGTTTGGGATGAGGGGGTTAGGGGTAACAACCCATTTTTGGAAATATTTTCTTTTTGGTTTTCCCCTAAAAGTAATAAAGGCCCCCGTAAACAGAACTTTTCTAACTTGTTCAATATTGAAACAAGAAATGAGGCGAGTTTAGCAAATGAACACCCTCGGTTTATGTGTTTTGGTTATTGAGGAATGGACGTTGTACTGGCAGGGGAAAATCCATATACAGTATAACAGCCTTTGGGACAGAGGGATTGAGGGGTAAAAAAGCTGATTGGAAATCGATAATTGTATGGTGATTGTGTCGGTAAGAAAACGCGTGGATTAAAGAAAACTTCTTTCGTTTCCAGTAGGTACCAGAGATAGTTGACACTAATTACAAAGATAGTGTCTGGAATATAGTATCAATATATGGTTTGGTTAAAAATATATACTAACTGGGGGACGTTCCCCAAGCCAACCCCTCGGCCTTCAGCCTCCGTCTGTGATGACGTTTAGATTAGACTGTACCTGTACTATATATACGGTGTCTTAAGGTCCCGCCCCTCCCTATAACTTTCCTACGAGTAGAGATAAAGTGATAAAACTTAGGCATGTTTTCCCAAACTAAGGGGTTTTTTATGTTGTGCAAATTTTGTACACTCCCTCCCAAAAGAGTTAGTTTTGGGATAAGTCAACATTTTTTTAATAGGAACGAGCCCTTATCAAATTACACATAATTTTAAATGTATTATTAAAAGAAGACGAATGGCGCAAAAAACAGTATCTAACGTTATTCTATCAAATTTGGTGGCAATTTAAATTTGGAATTATTTAATAGAACTCCCTCACTTTATGAATAATTTTAAAAACGGAAAAAGTTTTAAAAATGCAGAAATCTCATCTCGATTTCACTCTATGAGATTATCAAAAGGGCTGCCTGAACATCTTCACAGTAAAATAAAACCTGGATTTAAAACCACGTCTCACATTTGGTAAGATTTTAGGCGTGATATGTGGGAGGCATCTTCTATTATTGTCCTTAATTCCTTGAGGTTTGCGGGCTTTGGGTCGTAAACTTTTCTTTTAAGGAAACCTCAAAAGAAAAAGAAAAACAAAAGAGGTGAAAGGTCAGGTGAACTTCAGCCTACTATACCAAAGTGCCACATCTGTGGGGAAATTTTGGTCTAGGAATGTTTGGACAAGCGCATTGTAAGTGGTGGAAAAACCATCTTGTTAAAAAACGGCTTGTAAGTAACTTGTACTACCTTTTTTATTGCACACTAGTTAAGTAATTTGATGCTAGTTACATTACCATAAATAAAGAAAGGCTTAATAACATAATTTCCCTATTTCCCAAAAAAACCAACACATACGTTAAATGTCTGCGATTGTTACGTATGGGCTTCAACCACCCAGTGGGTGACTGTTACGTATAGGCTTCAACCACCCAGTGAGTGACTTACGTTTGGGCTTCAACCATCCAGTGGGTGACTGTTACGTATGGGCTTCAACCACCCAGTGGGTGACTGTTACGTATAGGCTTCAACCACCGAGTGGGTGACTGTTACGTATGGGCTTCAACCACCCACTGGGTGACTGTTACGTATAGGCTTCAACCACCCAATGGGTGACTGTTGCGTATGGGCTTCAACCACCCAGTGGGTGACTGTTTCGTATGGGCTTCAACCACCCAGTGGGTGACTGTTACGTTTGGGTTCAACTACCCAGTGGGTGACTGTTACGTTTGGGCTTCAACCATCCAGTGGGTGACTGTTACGTTTGGGCTTCAAACACCCAGTGGTTGACTGTTACGTTTGGGCTTGAACCACCCAGTGGGTGAGTGTTGCATATGGGCTTCAACCACGCAGTGGGAGTTGATGTTTGCTCAACAACGGCTGTTGTACCAATTGACTGTATCATGTAAAGAGAATGAAGTTTCGTCACTAAAACAAATCTAGGATATTAAATTATTGTTCTCTTCAATATTCTGCAACATTTGCTCACAAAACTGCAGTTTTCGATCATAGTTATCTTTATTTAGTTGTACTTTGCAAGTGTGTAACTTGTGGCGCTTTTACACTTTATGAACAGTGTCTTGTTAAGTATATTTTAGATTAAGTGTTTTCGGTAGATGATAAATACGTTAGATCTACAATTGATTTAACTAGGAGTATTGTGTTAGATAAGAAAATTGTATCAGCCGTGTCAATTCTATTATGGTAATCAGAGGCTGGTTTAACACTGAGAAATGTTAGTCCTGTTTTACAGCTTAAATTTTGGTGTTATTTTCGTGTTATTACCTTGATGAAAATCAAACTGTACAATCACTTTTCAAGATTTTAAACACTGTAACATCTATTGTCCTTTTTTTTATAGCGTTTTTTTAAATTTTGTAATGTTACAACATAGATAAAAAAAAGTAGTGAAATAGTTAAACAAAATTATAGTCTTGACAAGTCTTTAAAAGATACTAGTTTTACGGAATATCTTGGAGACTATCAAGGGTTGCATTGATGAATATAAATATACACATAACACCAATACACTTGTAACTTTTCGTTTCTATTTGTATACAGTTTATTTATCTTATTAAATTTTGTTCGGCTTTACTGTTGTTCTTACCCAAAACAGCTGGAATACATTTTATTGAACGTACATTTATAATTATCGACAGCTCAATAAACACGGCGAAAGAAAGCCGAAGCAGATTAGTGGATAGGGCGTCGACGACAATAATTCTAGAAGGAAAATAAATAATAATTAACTGGGGGGGGGGGCAATAAAAGAGGTGGTGGCGAACAGGTGAGGTGTGGTGATCGAGCACTTGCGGTGGTGGGGGTGTGAGCGACAGTGGCGCGCCTGGCGGCCACCCCAGCACACACCCACACTTGTTGATCAGGCCCATAGTGTAGTAGTGATAGATGTACTGTAGTGACGCTGTGCCTCTGTGATATATATATACATATAGTGTACAGTACATAGTAAATGTAGTGCTCAGTGTCTACTACCGCCGACATCCCGGTACACAACACGCCGTGTATAGAGCGACCAGTTGATACCTTGCAACTTGTCTCTCATATGTCATTCATAATACATAACAACCGTTACACCCATATGTACAGTGATTGTTTACACAACACATAACGTATAGGTTGTTCGAATATAATCAGCTGATAGTTGATCAATACTGTGAATCTGTCGGTATATCTAAAACACTACGGTGGTTGAAATAAGTATGTAACGAGTCTATTTTTACACATAATGGACTCGTTAATTATGATCGTTAAAATGTTCCTCTCTTATGGTTGGAGGAAAACTCGTTCCTCCTCTTCCGGATAGTTTATTCGTGTTAAAAAATAAGTCTCATAGCTTACTTTTTAAAGCGTCTTTTGAAACTAGTAATACTAAGAATGCTCAAGACTTTGTTCTTAATACGTATTTATACTTTTAGTTTAGATCCGTTTTGATCTAACGTCGAGTCTAATATCAAACCGGTCTTTTAAACAAGACGTAAACTGTAAAAAGGAGTTAAATTGTTGTATTTAACATCGCAACAATTATCTATCGAATATTTACCACAGGCCACCGAATACGTTGTTAGATGTGTGTTTTCACTAGTTCTCGATACTCGTAGTGAAAACTGTTATATGTACATATTACGACACATATATTACGCGACCCTCCCAACACTTCACTCAATCTCAGAATGTCGGTCCAACAGCCACCCATGTTTTGTCAGCTCTGATGTATGACACTTAACGTGTTTATGTTCATAGTCGACTTGAGGCAGTCGATACCAATTTAGCACATGACCCCCCCCTCGCCATACACTTTTTCCTCGTCTCAGAATGTCGGTCCAACAGCCACCCACTGTTTAGTCAGCTCAGATGTATCGAAACTTCATGTTTACCGCTTGCAATTGACCTGAGGCCAGTCGATACATTAGCACGCGACCCTCCCAAACACTTCACTCATCTCAGGAATGTCGGTTCCAACAGCACCCACTGTGTTAGTCAGCTCAGATGTATCGGACACTTAACTGTTTATGTCAATAGTCGACCCTTGAGGCCAGTCGATACCATTACGCAGCGGACCCCTTCCAACACTTCATCATCTCAGAATGTCGGTCCAACTGCCACCCACTGTTTTAGTCAGCTCAGATGTATCGACACTTCACCGTTTACCGCCTAGTCGACCTTGAGGCCAGTCGATACATTAGCACATGACCCCCCCCCTCGTACACTTTTCTCAAGTCTCAGAATGGGCAACAGCCACCCATGTTTAGTCTAGCTCAGATGTATCGAACATTCACTGTTTACCGCTGTGCAATTGACTTGAGGGCCAGTCGATACCATTAGCACGCGACCCTCCAACACTTCACTCAATCTCAGAATGTCGGTCAACAGCCACCCACTGTTTAGTCTAGTCAGATGTATCGGACACTTAACTGTTTACTGTCATAGTCGACCTTGAGGGCCAGTCGTTTTAAATTACCTTAGCAACGCGTACCTCCCAACACTTCAATCCAATCTTAGAATGTCGGTCCAACAGCCACCCACTGTTTAGTCAGCTCAAGATGTATCGACACTTCACCGTTTACCGCATAGTCGACCTTGGAGGCTCCAGTCGATACCATTAGCACATGGACCCCCCCCCCCTAACACTTTTCTCAGTCTCAGAATGTCGGTTCAACAGCACCCACTGTTTTAGTCAGCTCAGATGTATCGACACTTCACTGGTTTACCGTTGCAGTGACCTTGAGGCTGTCGATATCACTAGCACGCGGACGCCTCTCATCACTTCTTCTCGTTCGCCTTTCTATTTCAGGTGCATCCACGAGAAGTCAAAATCACTGCCAATATTTGTCCTTATTGCAATGTTAAATGACTGGGATTTCATTTTGAGAGTATTTAAAAAAGAATGGTTTATGAAAGATCATTTTCATTCACGTAGCTCTAAAAGTGTATTTATGTGATGATAGTATTCGCATGCCATTATTTTATAAAGTGTGTTAGCAAGAGTCAAATTGTCTGTAGAATGGTTATGTTGGCCATGTGAAACAAGTTAAGTACGAAACGACAGTCAGGTGGAATCTTGTCCTGTAGAATCATATAGGCCAACCACGCACTGTGTTGGACAGACAAAGTCCATTTCTATGACGAGCTCGATGAAGTTTACGGATATACCAGTACTTGATTAAACAAGAATAAGATATAAATCACGATTTTATGGGGGAAATCATAAACAAATGGAAATTCGGTAATAAGAGGTTGAGTGATAGGTAGTAAAATTCCTTATGTTAAAATAAAAACGGTTCTCCTTAAACAGACAATTTTGATGACGGATTGTGGATTGTCTTTAACTGTAGATTTTGATAATCATTCCGTCAGTTGGGTTTCCTCCAAAGATAATTCTTGATGATTCGTGTTTCTTCCCAAACTACTCTTTTAAATTTACTTTGTCTTTCTGGAAAACCAACATCTGCGTTTACGTAAGATAGTTCTCCCAATAATACTGAGCGATTCATGGGTACATGTAATTTCCTCAAAAAAATCATATTTGCATCTTGTTTGAATATTATTTTAATTTTTGTATTTCTTCTTAAACGCGGAATGTCACAATGGCACTGTGATACCCGTATTCTGTATTGCTTACAAATTGTTGGCCGTGTATATATGTCGAACTTTCACAAGCCTAATACATTACACAGTGAGACCTAACAGTCTGGTCTCTGAATTCACCTTTCGGTTGTTTTAGAATAAAAACGAAAGTTTCTCCTCAGTTTTGTGTGATTTTAGTTTACTTTTATTGCTTTTGATAGTGTTTAGGTTTTCTGATTCCTCATAATCGTCACCCAATGTATCTACAATATTTTCTCCAAAAGATGTGTAAAAAACAATTGTGTATAGTGCTGAGAACATGTCAATTTTGGTAAGCTGTCTCTACGGTTGGGTGTGACACGGTCCCTTCGGTAGCTCGGCAATCTACAGCTCCTAGACAGTGTGAAGAATGCTCTGCAGTCGTTTCATGGCTTCTAAACTGTATTTTAAGTCTTTCTAGCCGCTGCCTACGAGAAACGGATCTGGATGGTTTAGATCACTGGTCGCAACAATACGTTACAGCTGTGACAGCGTAGGGTCTTACAACTA
>JAQJVL010003227.1:0-40000 GCA_035578905.1 Stictocephala bisonia | reverse complement strand
CAAAAGCCGAAACCCAAGCGCCTGTCAAGATATTAATAACGTTATGCAATGACACCTGCATACAACAACTTATTGCGGTGCAATAACGCGGCGGGAAAAATGTGGGTGTCGCAAAATAACGTATTGTTCATTGTAGATGCGGATTTATACCCAAAGCTATTGGATCGAAGTTGTCTCTCGCTGTAGAGCTTCTTAAATGAAATTTAATGTGTAAATAGAAAACATCGATCTTTGTTGTTGGATATTTATTTGTTTGGCGAGTTGGATTGTTTGGAGAATAGTTTGTAAATCTGACAAGGTCAGAAGCTTCATGTTTTCGAAGATCTCTTCATAAACGATCACGCGTTTCGACATGGTATAACATTTCTGGTCGGTTTCAGGATGTTACTTGACAATTGGGACCTTTACTCTCGTGATGTGGTCCTGAGATGATGCATTCGTGTTATTATTAGCGCATAAGAAAGGGTCTTCACAGGCCGTCAGAGTGAATCGATTCCACCGCTACATCGTTGTTTGTTATGATGACATCCGCGCTTAAGTATTCAAGACTCTCCTCGCAACAGTGTTGAGTTGATATTCCGCTGTGAGTTTAGGTAAGATGGCTAATTTTAATGGTACTCTCTAATGAATTTATGTTATGTTCGTTCACTGAGACATTGAGAATGCGTGTAGGTGTTTGTAAGAAAAAAGTAAGACGCGAAGAGGCTGAAAGTGTATAGAGCCAAAGTTAATCTTCTGACTCATCTTTGTGTCTCCTCCTACCGTTCTTGCATGTGTTGTCGCGCGTTTAGAGTGTGATAAACTTTAGGCACAACAGACTTACTTTTTACTACATGTGTTACTCGAATTTAGTAGATAGTGAGATTTGAAAATTAACACTAACGGATATCATTTGTTAGTGAAGAATACTTGTAAATAAGAGAGATCGAATAAAATTAAATATCATTATGTATGTATATTTGTAAAATACATCTGCTATTAGACTGAATTAGAGAAATGTTGTCAACTCCATAATAAAACTAGCTGTTTCGGGCAGTTGTATATTCTGGTGAAGGCGAGTGTGTATGTACACTATGAGAGATGAGCGGATGTGTAGACGATATAATCACTCTGAGCGCTTGCTCGTGATAAACCCCCTTTTGAGCGGCCAACTTAATAATCATCGGCAGTGCCACATCCACTGTAACGGCCGAATGTCGTGTAGTTTAACACGATAGACGACGAGAATGTTTTTTAATACTGTCGAAGTAGTTGTGTTTGTTTGCTTTGCAAAACCTTGCAGAGGACTGAACCTATGGTTCATAGACAAATGTTATCCAAACATAGATACATTGCGCCAACAATACTATAATGAATAGTCAAACAAAAGTTGATAGGCCTAGTTTTCAGCGCTATTAATTTATTTAGAGGTACTGCAAAAGTGCTGTGCCGCGCCATTATAGAGTTGGTGTTTGTATATCCCATGTAAGATACAACGTTAATCGTTGCGGAATCCAGCATTAGTTTGTTTATTTGAACCAAAAAGTTGTGTATTGGAATGGTGTGACATTTATAAACCAGAGTTATTATGTGTGTGAGCGTTGGAGGATGCATTTTAGATATTGTGTTTAAAATACATACGCCTAGTGTGTTTTAACCAGATTATATGCCTTGTAAAAAGAAAATATTACGAAAATAACGCGAACTTTCAGAAGATAGAAAACATTTACATAATAACTGTACTTGTTAGAAAACTATAATTAGGAATATGTCTAACGTGCAAATGAGTCATTCTTGACTATTCAATTGCAATCTTGTTGGTGGAAAAAACCACGTTTGAAATTACTGTTTAGTTTGGATACGCAGTGATAACGTATAGATCTCTCGAGTGTTAGAAATAATAAATATTGTTCTTGAGGGATAGTTAAAATACCTCAACATGGCCCGACTGCCTCTGCAGACTCTTACATGAACTCTCTCGCTTTGACCAGTTACAAACAACTCAATAGACTATCTTGTACATAATTGGTTAATAATTATTAAAAATTAATCGATCAAATTTGATGTAAGATGAATTTTTAAATGTTTGAATCTCATTCTAGGATCATAGCCATAATTTATAGTAGTCTGAAATATAAATATTTAACACATGTATTTTTAAGAATAAAGGCTATCAGTGATAGAAAAAATCATTTTGTGAACAGTTATGATTTCCCGATACGAATAGCACGGCGGCTGATATACCGATAACGTATTAGACAAAAATATTGTAAGGTATTAACCGTTCTGTGTATGTAATAGCTGTGAGAGATAGAAATAGAGACAGATAAACGAGTCCGATATTGATACGGTATTAGGTTAATTTTGATTGTATTAATAACAAATAGTCTCGCGCACGTAAAGCGGTCTCACTTGAGCTATATCGAATAAAGCCAAAACAGCTCCGAGTTGGGAAAAGTTTCTCTGCACACACTTCAGAACATATTATAAAAAGTATAGTAGAAGCTCTGAACTACATCTTTACGAACACTCACATGTAACTATTCACATCATTCTCTAAAAAAAATTCATAATACTATTGAAGTCATACAAATGTATACACAAATACCAAATCTAAAAAATGTCATAGTAATCAAAATATAAATCTCATAAAACCCGCAATCACAATTGATAATCTCTCGCAAGAAAATAACACACACTAACAACCCAAAATACAAATCAACCTACAAAACGTCATGTCGTGCAACATACTCAGTGATAAATGCGATACCCAAAATACACCCATGTCACTATCCTGTCCTCCCTTCAACCCCGCATGTCCTCCCTCAGCACCCACTGTCCTCCAGTCGTCACGACCCATATAAATCTATATACCAATAATAAACCAACATCCCTATCCCACTTATCCAAATCCATGTTGCCCTAGTCCCATGGAGTCCCGTAAATATTCTTCCTCACTTTCACTCCATACATCAATTACTTGTCTCATACCATATCACCTGCCACACCCACACCCCAACAATATACCCCTTCTCACATCATATCCACAAATGTAAGAACACTATGTCCAACATAAAAACCAACTCTCCCCCCATTGTGTGGAATACCAACCCTAAACATCCTCCCCCCCCTCTCACACCCCATAGTAAATAGAAACGTGCCCCCCCCCCCCCCTCACATCTCTATCACAAAAACCAAAAACCTAAATCGCACAAACCACCTAGTCACAAATAACCCCAAAACCAGCCAAATCTCTCCACCCTCAAAATACACCCACCCCACCACCCAGACCCCGTCCCTAATACCTACCCACAAACAACCCCACAAACACTAAAACCCCCACAATCTCACTCCCATCCACACCTACCACCCACACCCAACATACACCTCCCAATTAAATAACAAATCTCAATATCTCCACCCACTACTAATTAATCCCATCCAACCCCCAACTCACACAAACAAATCAAGTAAAGACGCTATATCTCACAACACCCCCCACACACACCACCCCCTCATCCTAACCCTTCACCACACATACCTATCCTACTGCACATACTCAAGGTGCCAAACCACACATACTGATCCACGTCCTATGCCACTCACACAACACTCAAAAGTGAGAACCTACAAAAACTCCAAAAATCCTCCCTAACTCCCACCAGAGATTCCCACATAACCAATCACCAATCCCCCCATCCCACCCCCCCAACACCATTCCATCAGTTAACCCCTGTACCCAACCATTCTTAACCCATCCGCTCCTAACATACCAACTCCAACCAATAAACACAGATATCTCACCCATAGTGTGTGTCAATCTCGCTCTCATACAAAACCTCTCAACCCAACACATAACCATTCACCAAATAATACACCACACCACAAACATCCCATATCAGAGACAATCTCCACCACAATAAATATAACCCCACTTCTAACAACTCATACGTCTGCCTCCACCTAACCAGACATCACTAACCCTTATCCCATAATCCACCTATCTCCACTAGAACCCGTCACTCTAATGACCATACAATGTCTGTGTGTCCCTACCCATAAATGTTCCCCCTCCCCCTACTCCTCCTCATACCTAATCCCGCCTTGACCCCTGTTCCACATGACCCCGCCCCATCTCTCACTCCAACACTTCCCCCTTGTCTCTCCCCCTCGAAATTCCCTGAAACACTGTCACTACTCCAAGCTCATTGCCCCCCCCAAAAACCAACACCCCTATACTCAATCTATATAAAACCTTATGATGTCACCACCCCCCTCAATACACTCCACCGTCAGATCACAATGCATACCTCTATTGTGACCACTTACAACCCCTCACTGTACGCACTCCTGTGTGCGTGTACCCTCACCAATTGCACCACACACTATATATATTATAGTTATATATATATAGATAGTGTAGATAGTATATATATATATATATTGTTAGGTATAGATTATATATGTTATATTGTATAAAACATACCATGCATGAGTGTTCTATAATATAGATATATATCTAAGTATATACATATAATACGCATATTTACTATATAGCTATATATATACAATATATATATCATATAGTATAGTATATATTATGTAAGTTATATATATATATATATATATATATATACGCAATAATCGAATATGACGCCCTCTAGTGTGGTATATATATAACTATATTGTATCATATTATATTGTGACGCTCTTATATATCTCACATATATCATAGTCATATTTGTTATGATCGTATTAGTGTGTGTCACAAAGTCATAGAGTCCATGTCCAGACAAATATATATACGCATATATCCCTATATATATATTCTGATATTATATATATTGTTATATATGTGAGACTATATCAAATATATAATATAGATATTTATATTATATACTACCAACGCATACGTATATAGTGTTTATTACCCAAAAATATATATATTATAGAGTAATATATATATATATATAATTGATATACATATATATATATATATATCTGTTAAAAATATATAAATATTCTATAGTATATGATAAGTAACTACGCATATCTATATATTTATATAATATGAGAAATATGTGCCATATAGTATATATGAATATAGTATATATATATATATATCAGTGTATATATGTATATGAGTATATTGAGATATATATCGTGTATATCTATATAGTGTATATATACGTATATGTATATATATAGATCTATATATATTATGACGCTTATATATATATCCCGCTATCACTTCCTAATATCTATGTGAATATATCATATACTATATCATATTTAATGCTAGAATATTCATAATATATGTATATATATATATAGCAATATAGCTCGTATATATTGTGTATATATATCTCTATATAATATATCATAGTATATATATATCCTCGATATATATGCTAGATATCATTATATTATTTTTATAAGTTATATAATATAAGAATTATTATATATATGAATATCATAAATAAGATAACTCACCCTATCTTATATATATTTATATATATCTCCGCATATTGTGTGTATACGCTACTATAAACATATTAGTATGAATATTGTTTAGCTAATATATCATATTGATTGAGAGTATTATACTATATATATATGTATTGATATAGTATTGTAATATATGTATTATATATATTGTGTATATATATATATATATATATATACGATATATATCTAATATATATTTGATATATATTATGATATATATATTATATGTATTCGTATGAGTATATATGAAAGATGAGAGTATATCTTCATACGTATTATATAATAGTTATATATATATGTGAATATATATATATTAGATATAGTATGTATCTCTAGTATTGTAGTAATATGAATAAAAAGAACAACGCGCCCTACC
The DNA here is from genome assembly GCA_035578905.1 of Stictocephala bisonia. Taxonomy (NCBI): domain Eukaryota; kingdom Metazoa; phylum Arthropoda; class Insecta; order Hemiptera; family Membracidae; genus Stictocephala; species Stictocephala bisonia. Next base: position 34,137 of record JAQJVL010003227.1, on the reverse strand, counting down.
ACAACTTTTATCAACTTAAATCCTACCTACAAAAATAAATAATATATTTACGTCGTAATAACATATAGTATAGTCTCGTATATCTTAGAAGTATATATGATATCAAATATATATTATAGTAAATATATATATATATTACATATATATATATATATTATATGTATGTATATTAGTATCATGAGATGAGATATATCTCCGTATCATATATTATAGTACTATATATATGTACTATATATATATATCCTAATCGTATATATATTATAGATATATGAATCATGATTATATATATATATATATATTAATATAAAAACAAATAAGTAAATATTGCTTTTAATATACTACACGTCATAATATATATATATATGTGGTATAGTATTTATATATAGGATATATTTGACAACAAAACACAACAAATATGTAGTATCTTATATATATATATATATACTATTCGCAATATGTATAATACATATATATAAGATAAAAAATAAACTCCTCTCTCATCCCTTATATGTTAGTAAGATATATGCCTCTATATATATATATATATATATACCATACAGCATCCTTTGCCAAAAAATGATATATATATACTAAGTCATATATATATGCATATGTGTTATATAGTTTTATAGTAGCCATATGTTACATATATACATTCTAAGATATATAAGAATAAATAATATAGTATATATATATATATATATCTATATATATATATAATATATATGATATATGTATATATCTTATAATATATGTAAGGTATGAGATTCTTATATCTATCCTCTAACTCACTACTAAAAATACGTATAATATAGATATGCTATATGATCCTCTAATCCTCATGTACTATATATATATATATGTATCAAAAAAATATATACTATATATATATATATATATATTTATTTGATCTGTATATATGAGAGTATCCTATAATATATCATATAGATATATATACGATAAGTATAATATAGTATATATACTAATATATACAGCTCGATGTACAATATATGATGTATATACTATATATATAATATAATATATATGTATAGATGTACTATATATATCTCGCATGCTTAGCTTAAATGTCACATATATAAGTTATTTCTAGAGATATAGAGAGATCTATATATAGTATATATTATATCTAAATATAGTATATATGTATTAAGAACAATTACATATATATATATATATATAAGTTGATAGATTCCATCTTAACATAAAGAACTCCCTAAAATATATATATATATTCGTAAAGTATATAAATACTTATATATAGTATATATTATCATGTTGTGCTTAACTTCTATATTATATCAAACAAAAACATAACCACATCCGTAGATAAATATATATATATATAAATATATCCTACAGATCTTTAAAATGGTAATATTGATATATATATATTCTATATATTCATATATATGTATATGTGTATATATATAATATATATTTGTGTTAATACTATTATATATATAGTATATTGAGATATATATATATATATATCAGATATATATAGATATATATGTATCTCCTCATATAGTATATATTATACTATATATATTTAATATTATAAATATATATATATATATATATATATATAGTATATATATATATCAATAAATCATATATATATATATATAACAACATATACTGTCGCTTATATAATATATATATATACCTACTCAATAATGTAGATAGATGTCTATATAGTGATGTATACTATCATATATATATATATATATTAGAATATATATATTTCCATGTATGAATGTATATATATAATACACACATACAACCCCACCTATCAACTGCCTACTCCACCACTTACTTCTCCATCTTCAAAGCACATGTAGCCACCACCCCTATCTCACACACTGTATGTCCCCACTCCTCGTCCAATGCCGTACTATTGCCTACCAACTCTAAGACAAACGCTACCCCTCAAATATACCGCCTCAGCTACAACCATATATCCCTCACCGTCCTCTCCCCCCTAACCCTAATACTCATGACCGTCACCCCAACACAAACAAGAAAACACAAACCCACTACATCCCCTTAATGTATCTTCAAATCTATAATAGACCTCACAGAAAATTCAATACAAGAGACCATCACAACCCCCCCACTTGTCACCCATCCCACCCTATCATACAGTCCCCCCTCTATATCAAAATCCCAACGTCGAACATGTATAGTTAACATGTCACAACACCCCAGACATTTTTCGCAATAACCGTCTCAGTAATAAAATTTCATAGTAGGGTCCTGTATATCTATCTTTAGTATATAACTTAAACAACCGCAAATATACGCGTAACCGTGCACAGATTGCTCTAACTAAATTATAAACAACGATCACCATCGCGTATGTCATTATATCCAACATATTAGCATAATACCAACCCATAATAACCATATCACCCTGTGAAAACCCTAGTCCAGAGAGATCACAATCAACATGTTTGCACTTACTCCACCATATGAAAACCAATACCACCCTCCAAACCATACCACTATAGATCTCCAACACTTTCTGACCCACACAGTTGTTGTATAAAAATGCCCACTTTTTTCCCGTGCACCTGACCATACACATCTCTACCTACAATAGTGATCTTTCCTAAGTTATCATCATGTCCCCCACTTCCTATAGCACCTATCATATCTCCTTCCTCTTCGAGACAGTTAAAACTCCCAGTCCTAAACTGCCTCCCATCCTCTATTCTCTCCCCTCCCAATCATTCTCCCAACAACCCCATATCACTTCTCATTACTGATCAATTCTCCTCTCACCCTTCATTTCCCCATACCCCCCCCCCCTACTCTCCCTCAACCCCCCCTCAATGACCATTATTCCCTCCCACAACCCCCACAATAAAAATCCCCAAACAAATTACTGCCCACACAGAATACTCACCAAAAGTTATGCCTCAAAGATGTCTTGTCCTATCCCCTCCGCCCCACCCACACACACCCCCTCCCACCTGCACTCCCATACATGTGCACACTGTCCCCCTCCAAATCTCTTTGTCTGCACAGATCGAACGTAAGTGAATGACAACACCCGCCTCTCCCCCTGTTCATCATTATCCAACTTCTCTCCCATTACATAATTAACACTCTATAACATAAAAATTGTACGTATCTAAACTCTCCACCCCACTATCCCCTCACCCCAAATTACATCCTCCTTAAACCTTTACAACCCATACTCCAATATCCCATCACACTCTTAAAGCCTTGTTCTCCATACAAACATCAAACCAAAACAATCCCCCCCTCTATCCCCAAATCAACTAAAAAAATCTCTGTGTCCAACTCACCATAAACCTAATATGTCAATTGACTCACTCTAAAAAAAAAGTTTATACCACACCGACCAAACCTACAACTGACTATAAGTGTTATCAAACCATACACTAGACTACCACAGATACCCAAATCCCCCTCTATAATAAATTTGTGTCCTCCCCCTCATCAGTACTCATAATCAGTAAAGACACAGATTATGCGAACTTCACACCCACATGTCCTGTGTGTCACATCCAAAAATAATGAAACTCTCCCCCACCTAACCTAACCATCCCAACCCCAACATACTACAACCCACACTCATACACTATGTACCTTACCTTCTCCCTAAAAACAATATCAGAATACACTAACTTCAAAACACTCCACCACACACCTCCTATAACATACAAAAGACTCCGTGTTCCAAACCAAGTGTGTGAAACATCATAAACCCCCCAACAAAATACTATAAAACTCACAACATCATAAAATACATAAAACAACACCCTATAGTCCATTACTATATACACAGAGACAACAACATAGTCTGTCTATCCACAGTGACTCTATATATCAAAGTCTCCCACTATACAAACATCTCACCCCTAGTCTCAGAGCGCTAATTCACAGAACATCACACCAATTCCCATAGATGTGCACCATCCATATCTAAAACTATCCAAACCAATGAAACCATGTACCCCCCTCCCACCACAAACACCTAGTGATACTCAAATCCTCTCAATCACCCACACAAAAGAACACTATCCTGCGTCCACTCAATCTAAAATACCCTACCCCACACAAACACCAAAACATCCCTATCTACTAAACCCCCGAACCATATGATACTAGAAACAATAACAATGTGTCCAACACAAAAACAACCACTACCACCAGTCTATACAACCTATAGACAACTCACCAAATCCCACGCATTATCACCTACAACAAATCATATAATTCCAATACACTATGCTAATCACATGTAAAAATAAAGGTTCTCCCTCGTGATATACGTATAACTGTCTCATCATATCATTTACGACACTAAATCTAAACTACATCTCATAAAACTACATTCTAACCACTTACACTTCGCTCTTTAGAAAACCCTAATCAATATACTCAAACAATCTCATCCAAAACATATTTATTTTGTGTGTTCTCCTCCAAACATTCTACATGCTGTGAACTCTTATGCGTAGATTTTTTTACACATATCACCATTACACTCCAGTTGCCACATCTAACTTCCAAAGATTCATTCGAATATCGCGTATACTGTGTATACTAAACAACCATCTGTCCTTGTATCCAACCACCTAGTTTGCTCGGACTAATGCTATACGTCGTGAAACTAATTGAGAATATATCTTCATAAGTAATGTTATCTTATTGTAATGGAAGTCTGATTCGTGACTCACTTATAAAGTCCAAGAGACCACCCTCTAAACTGTACAATTACATAAACCTAAAATTACTTAATCCACTATATATCGTTCCAGAAAACCGTGATTTTTTCTGTTTGCGCACATCGACAAACTTCTAAATGTGTGTATTGTCAGCTCTACATTAGATTTACGCCTTTCACATTTTGAATCATACTATGTCACGTGCTAATGTATTCAAATCATCATTGAAAACACGTGAGGAATGTTCTAATACATCTTATCATGACTCAGTAAACGATGTTTCTTTATTTCCTAAAAATAGTACATATGTGACAACTATTGTATGAGTATTTTTTTTTCAGATCAAAATTGAGTAATGAAATGCCTCCAATGACTATAGAATTTGATCCCGATGAAATAAAGACGGCTGAATAGTCGATACAAGTGCTGTTATCTGGACTTAAACAGCGGTGGATTGTCTGGACCGAACAATCTGAGATTGAGTGATATATGGTGTGTGGTAAGGAGTGTCGCGAGAGCTAATGGTAACTGATGGCCTCTCTAGAGGTCGATACTGATGAGCAGTAAACAGTTAAGGTGTCGGATACGTGAATATCATGATGCTGTAATCTATACTAACAAGTGGCGTGGGCTTTTGGTCGACTGATTCCTGAGATTCGCAACTTGAGTACCAGTTTCAAGAATTTCATAGGTAAAGAACTTAGTTCTTTCTGCAGAAGACTTGTTTGTGTGTATGAGGACGCGTGCTATGTTTATCGACACTGGCCTCGAATAGTGCAGTGACCTTGCAGCGGTGTAAACAGATGAAGTGACGTATACATCTGATCTCAGACTAAACAATTTGGTGGCTGTTTTTGACTCTATGGTGGAGAATGTGAGTGCAAAATTTTCGGGCTCGTGTATTTCGCGCGAGTTTCATTCTTGCACATATTGGTATACGACTAAGAGCCACAAGTGAATCTACTATTACATTAATAGCGTATAATTTTTCTGAACATCTGTTGATCTATACTACAATCTGTGAATATTTATTCATTATGTTTACGTACACTGATATAAATTAGTGTGTATAGTGAGAGGCGTTTCGCTTTGCTAATGGGAATCGACTGGCGCTCAGAATGTCAATTGCAGCGGTCGATAATATAGGTGAAGTGTCGATATACATCTGAGCTGACTAGAAACAATGGGGTGTGGCTGTTCTGGACCGATACATTCTGAGATTGAGTGAAGTGTTTGGAGGGTTGGCGTGCTAATGGATCGTGTCCTGGCCCTCAGAGGTTCGTAATATGCGACGAGTGTATCTCATAGGTAGAGTGTCGCGCATCTGGTAGTCTTTATCTCTATACATTTGTGTGTCTTTTTGGACACGACATTGCTGATAATGATAGAAGTGAAGGGGATCTCCTGATCTTTCTGTGATCAGCTTATGATATCGAACTAGAGACCTCAAGGTCGAGACGTGATGTGAAGATTCTTAACAGTGTATGGTGCGCATCTACATGACTGAGCTGAATCGTACTCACATGCTCGCGAAGAGAGGATGTTGGACACGATCATTCGAGATTATTGTGAGGTGAAGTGTTGGGAGGGTATGCTCGCTATGATTCTAATGGCGCTATCGACTGCTGCTGAGAGATCGACTATGACTAAGAGTAAACAGTTAAGTGACGCATACAGTAGAGAGCTGAACCGCTTCACTGTTGAGGTGCTGTTGGACCGACATTCTGAGTGTTGAATTGAAGTTGTGGGGTAATGGCGCTCAGACGTGATAATGGTATCGACTGTGGGCCTCTAGGTCATAGGATCAGCGGTAAACAGTTGTGAAGTTGTTCGATTGACAATCTGAGTTGTCTAAGACAAGGTGGGTGGATTGAGAATGGACAGACACGCTCGGTGATTGAGTGAAGTGTTGGGAGGTGATGTCGCGTGTAATGGTATCGACTGGGGGGTGTTGTGTGTTGTTGTTGTGAGGGGTGTGTTGACCCCCCCCCCCCCCCGCCACCCCCCACCTCCGCCTTCAGTCTGATTCTGTACTAGAATGGCGGTATAAACGGTGAAGGTGTTCGATACGCACCTGAGTGTGACTCTAGACAGCCTCGATGGGCTGTGTGGAATGAACATTCTGAGTAGAAGTTGTTACGAAATCGGTATGCGTAGTAATCGAGTCATATGTCTGCGTGCAGTGTCTGTAATAGTCATCTATTTTTGACAGTCGTTACAGTTGGTGGTTAGGAGATTCAGCGTCTAAACGTGAATTCCAATAATTACCTGACTGTCTACTTTGATGTGGTTATATATGTTTATTAATTTTTATGACTTTTACATGCATATAAGTCCTGGTTTTACATGATACCTTGTGTTTATTTTAACTGTAATTGTATAGAGTTCTGTTTGATATATTGGTCAGCGTATCTCTATGCTACAGTCTGTGACTCCCCACTTCCATATTGATTTCCATAATTACCTATCGGAATCAGTTCCACCACTCTATGTGTGCCTCTACTTAGTATTAGTAAATCTGATTTACCGCCTATTTAGAATAAGAATCCAGACAGTACTCGACTCTATAGATAGCCTCGTGAATTTTATCGCTCATGCTAGATGTTATTTGGATTGAGTCTAGGACCTCAGCGTCGGCTCTGTCTTTTATGGAGAGCTAGATAGGACATTGTGACTTAACAGATGGTTATTGTAGTGTGGTAAATGAACGATTGCTCGTAATAGGATAATGTTGCGCTGATGATTCGATAATATGGATTAAATTGTGTGGAAACAAACTTCTATACGCCCGCAAGAAAATGTGGATGTTTTAAATGACTCGCACTATAGTCACAAAGTGGTGTTGTTTAATTCCAGAGACAGAAACCTTGTGGTACACGCAGTTGTCATGGTAGAATATCAGATATGTTTGATTAGATTGTTCCCAACACGACCGAAAAATTGATGATCGTCGCGCAATCTCTAATATGCCTTAATAAATTTGTATGTTTGTTGACCGACTACTGTATAAGTATCTACCCTTGAAAGGGTTTGTATTATTAGAGTTTGCTCTGTGCTATGTCGGTGTCAGATTTAGACGTCACTTAATCCAGAAAATAGTTACTCTCATAAGAGGGTATCAGTTTCAAACTGATTACTAGTACTTTACACGCGTCTGATGTGATAATACTTACTTTGACAGTTCACTCTATGAGGAAAATAGGACCTAGATTCTAAGGAGATCGTGGCAGAAAATATGTAATGTCCTATTGTTATGTATCTATAATATCTCATAGTCATGACTATTGAGTCAAATCAAATTGTTAGCGCCATGTAGTGTGGTGAAGTGCACACGTAGTACGAGTCACTGGCTAGATCTCTCAGTAGTAAGGACAAAATTCAGTGAGATGTAGGGTAATGTGTTAAATATTATTTTATATATAAGTATTTAGTATATTGTGTTTGAGTATTATGTATGATATATATGAGTTATTATATCATAATGTATAATATGTGTTAAGTAACGTGAATTATGGTATGTAGATTTTAAAATGTGCTTGTTGTATGTGTATTTCTGTCTCTGACTTTAGAATGACAGTGTGTGAATAAGAACACAAAAGAAGACGAAATGTATAGGTGGGTACTTGTTAGTTCCAGCCTCTTTGGAAGACATCTCGATGTTGTTGGTGAGTCGCTGTAACGTTCTTACAATTAGGAGATTAGCGAGTCTCCCCTGTATTACATGAACATATTTACCTGGAGGCTCAGACCCGCCTGGGAGTAGTGCAGCAAAGAACGACTTTTCAATTCCTACAGCGTTGTTCGCTGTCCAGGCGACCCTCTGTCATATACGTCGCAAAATAGTATTGATGATTGGTGTGGAAGACAAATGTTAATGGTGATGAGTTGACGATGCATCTCTCAGTCATGACATCAGCGACAAGATCACACTCAGTTGTGACGAGGAGACGTGAGAGGATATGCCGTTGTATTGACACTATACATTGTGTACTGAAGAAGTACCTGTTTCAGTCACAATGTGTATTTTTGAAACAGTGAGTACAAAGGGCCTACGACTGTGTAATTCTCGACGGATTTTGACGATAATCTAAAGCGAACATAGAGTTGTTGTCGAACGTTGTTTGTGTGATAATGAGTCAGAGTCGACTACTGTATAATATTTGTGATGTGTGGCATTGACTTATCACCTCAATATACTGTTAAAAGTTGAACATGGCAAATGCTCTTATAAAGAGTCTAAATTAATATCTATTCAGATTTAATACCTATAGTTAGACCAGTAAGATTTGCGTGAATGTGCGTAAGCTGTGGAAGTATCAGAGTACACATATGTCTACCGCGGTGATAAGAGCGGTGGACCACCCCAAGGTTCTGTTATGTGACTCTCTAGATATATAGAGTGTTAGTGTTTGAGCTGTATTTAGCCACTCGCATATTTCTCTACAATCTCTTGTTGTTCCAAGTGTAAAACCGGAGTTGTCTAGTTCTCTAGCAAAAGATAAGACGCTAAAGACTGTACTCTCATTTCAGAGCGATTGTTATGGACGCCAATAATAATAAAAATTTGATTGACAATAAAACAGAAGAAATGAGTTATTCGCAGTTTAAGAGATATTATCGAGGATGGTGGGTCCTCTGTTGAATTACACTATAAACTGTTAGGATACATTTGGAGGGTAATGGACCCACCCACCAACCTCTATGAACAGAAACGGAGCATCCCATACCTCATCGCGCAGTGTCCCTATGAGAAACAGAAGGATTAATGATATCTAGTCAGAGCTGTGAAAATCAGCTCTACCGGACCATAGTGTGTGTGTCGGTTAGTCTTTCATTTTGAGATCTACAGTCAATGCTGATAATCAACTCCGTAATAGAAATGTGAAAACGCTTTAATTGCTGTTCTATCTTGATTGAAGAAGCAAAAGATAAAATAGGATCAATATTTCCTCCATGTGTATATTATTACATATTATTGTTTCCCAATATAATATATCACTAAGTAATACATTACCTGAAAATCTAGCACCCACTGTAGTTACACAATTTATGAGAAAACTGCCGTATTGATGTTTTGTGATATACATTAGAAAATAGTGTAAATCGCATTCTTCGTTTGATAGAGGCAATGTATACTTGATGTTTTAGCCAATCGACAAGATGGGTAGATTGTGGCGGATGTCCTCTCAAGAAAAGTCTCCGGGGGTAGGAAATAACAAAGGTACAGTGCCAAAGATTGACAGCTCTGATGACGAGTGTCTTATAGTCTCTGATACTGTCTTTGCTCAGATCACGTTTTGTCAGATTTCGCAAGGTAAAGTTTAAAGGAAATTGTCTATAGAACAACAGTTATTAATATAAATCTGTCATATAAATAGAAATGTGTACAACATACAGCATAAATCAAGCATCTGTTACTCAATTTTTTGTGATACGCGCGCTCTGTAATATACAATTCTAGTAGAATATCTTGTTAGGTACAGAGATGAGCGTTATTTGACGAAATGCTAGTAAAAGCAAATGCGAAGCTCCAGATAATCACAGGACCTTGGGGTACACTCCGATTGAATACTTCTATAGTATAGATTGTTAATGTGCATATAGTTATCTCGTTGTTAATAATTCGAGAAAATAGCACTCATTTACTATAAGGCACATGTCATTGTAATAGATTGCTGTGACCCAGTGATTGATGTAGCGCTCACGCACGAGGACTTGATCTCCACTGGGTTTGGAGTGGAAGATAGTGACTCTATATTAGCCTCACTTACGAACTCCGCCCTAAATAAGATAATTAGTGCATTTCGTGCAATGACCACTCGATCTCACTGATATCGACACTGAGCTCACCTATGAGAGTATACTCTGCTAATTATGCTGTTCTGTTCTGAATAGTGAAGTTAGAGTAGACCTCCTAGAATGACTTCTTTTTATGTTCACTGCTCATATATTCGCCAAGAAGATCAAAATATTTGCAAGAGACAGAGCTAGCGCGTTCCTCAGTTGACTAAAATATACAGAAAGAGACTGTGAGTGAATTTTACTGTTTAAACTCTGATGGCTGACTTTACTGACGTTGATAGTTCTGTTATTAATGAAAAAACAGATTAACAATTACTATGAATTTGACATACAGTACAGAACACTCTAGTCTGATATGAGTAGATCGCATGGTTTGAATAACCGTCTCTACATGCATATAACTGATGCATGTGATAAGATCGCCAGAACCTATGCTAGGAATGCAGATACTGATTCTTCACCAGGAGATAGTGAGAGCTGTGAACAGCTAGCGAAACAGGTACAGGAAAACCGTTACGACACACAGTACTATTGACCTATTCAAGGTAGATAACGTATAAAGTATTCACTCCTATCGGCGACAGATTATGTAACAGATACATAAATCATAGACTCACGCGCTCTCTGGTGCTAGTAATAGTGGTGGCAGGTGTAGAATAGAATACAGCTCGATAGAACTGGTGTCCATCTGTGAAATTGTATTAAAAGTAACGAAGTGATCTACATACTACAGAGTTAGTGCACGCTGCAGTCACGGGAACTGTATAAACGAGAGTGAACGCAACCTCTGTACTCCGAGTCGTATTGGATCTATGTTCAACTAACACAAATAGCATATATAAAATACTATGCTATGTATGTGTAGAAGTGTGAGTGCAGAGTAATATGTCACAGCTCGTGGTACCTGGTTCAATTGTAAGGTGTATGTTTGTAGACATAGAAGCTGTTTTGCTTAGAGTTTTTACTGTCAACAGTAGGAACTGTATATCGGATATACATACTCTCTCTGATATGTATTGATCACTGTTCCAAACACAAAAGCAAAAACTAACTCACATGGTAATGTGATAAGTCGGATGCAGTTGATCAGAGTGATAGACAGTGGCTCGATTACGCTGTTCTCAGTGATGTATCGCTGATGAGTAGTGAGAACTGTTTTGCTCGAGTCACGGTGAGAGACTAGTAGAACGGAAACATAACTACATTCCCGAGTCAGTATTGAGTGTACCTCATGTTTTCCAACCAAAGTGTTTAAAATAACTCTTACATCTGTAGATGTGTGAAGTAAATGATTTCACAATAAGTAAAAACTCAGTTGTCGATTACGTTTTACGAATTACAAGTTGTATCGGTATAGTTCGTAGAGAAGCACACAGTGGTCGATCGTGTATCCTAAGGCATGTCAGGACATGGAGTTAGGAATATGTGGGCAAGATCGCGAATCCCATCCTTAGTGGACGGAATGTTGTGTATCATGTGATAATATGTTCAAATTCGGTAATGTGCCGATGTTTCCCGACTCCCTATTGCTGTCTAATAAGTTCCCTGTGCACAGGTCATATAGTATACTGCGCTGTGTGTGGGTTTAGAGTAAGTTTGTAAAGGAAATCTGGCCTCTCCTTTACCACAAATTGATAAACATGAAGTGATGTGTGACCAGACATGTGATACGAAGAGAATGTGTTTTGTGCTCGAGTCGCACCGGCAGAAGACTGTGCAACCTGAAACATACTGCTCAGCAGCGAAAGTGTTTTATGAAGCCAGAAATGTCAGTTATTATGTTCTAACACGACCTATGTCTACATCCTCCAGCAGTCCTTTATACGGATCGCTAAGATGTGACTAGAGTGTTAAATTTTCAGCATAAGAGTTATTTTGGTATGATCGAGATAGAAAGAAATTGTTACAAGACTTGTGTTACAAAATAAATTGTAGAGACAAGATTATTGGGCGTAACCTCATGGTTAAACAATTATGCTCTCGGGGATACTCCTTGGTTTGACCTTTTGTCAACACATAGGGTCTGTGACAGGCTGTAGTTGTGTGGTGTCCTAATACCTGTTTCAACCACCAAAACCAGCTTTATGTAGGACTTGAACCCCATGTTGATCCATCAGGGTAGCACGCAGTGTCATTTATTGCGCTGAATTAAATGATAAAATACTTTTGCTACAGATAGATGAATATTGAGATTACAGAGACATTTGAACATGTTGTGTAAAATGTAATGAGTCTTTTGTGAAATAAAGAGTAATGATTTGTTGCATAGATAAGTTGACTGACAAAACATTGGTGGACGTGGAGATATTTGATGTCCATTTTTTTTTTTTAATACTAAAAACCCCGCTTACTAGGTGAAGCTCACAACTAGCCTATTCATGGTGCTCACATTCCTCCCCCTAGCACAGTTTAATAGATGTATCGGATTAACACTTCTCATAATCTCCTCGTGATAAGAACTCAACCGCCGAGATCCTCACAGTAACTTAAGTCAATTACAACATTTTACGAGCGACTGTTACGCAATGACTTGATATGACCTCTAGTAATAATTCTGTTCTATTCAGTGAATATCGTATCTGCTCTATCGTGAGAGAGTCAAGATCAGTATCTAACAGATCCAGTAGCTAAGCTGTTGCTACGCAGATAACAGTACAACTGATGTTCGTAGTCGGATACATAGCTGGAACGTCGGTCGGCGTGCAGAGACACACCTATATATGTATACTGGTGTGCGCTGAGGGAGAATTCAAGAATACTGTCGCGATGAAAGATAAAACAGCTGTGATGCTGGATTGCCCCCTCGGAAAAACCTGGAACCCAAAGAGACGAGCTTAGACTGCTATATGGTTCGCAGTGCTCACAAACATAGGCGAATTATGGACAAATATTGTGTACTATAAACGACAACGAAGACTTTCATTTTATGTACACTTCTCGCCACACGTCCTGTGATCCTACCAGACATTGGTCAATCAATATTAAAAGACCATTTAGTTATTCGCTAGCCAAGATTTTGGATTAAACTATTTCTTGCCAATATAATCAAATTATTACTTTTTTACTATTGTAGTCGTGTTTTGGTGTATTAGTAAGCTAGACGAGCGCAGACATGTATGTGCATTCGGTACGTAGTAAAATGTCACTCTAGGATATATACTACAGACCGTGTAGTTGTTCTAATCTTTCAATTGAGTATTGCAGTAGTTACTGTATACTATTAAGAATATAGACTACTAAACTAGACGCATCATTTTTCAAACTCTTTCTATTGATTTTAAAGGTTAGTAGAGTAGACGTTGGTGTTGAACTTAACTTACCTTTTATGTGTGAAATCGTTTGCACTCGGTGAAGATAATAAACAATATTTACAATCGAAGGCACAATTAGCATTACCATTGTCTATAATATATGACCTTATGAAGCTAGAATTAGAAGGAAGAATATTTGAGTAGAAAAATTGACGAATAATAGTATATTCTTTGAGTTGTATTCTAAGTACTGAAATACAATTTTAACCATAAAGCTAAAAGTGTGTCTAGAGAGTGTGTTTTCGTTGTGTAAATGTAAGAATCGTGCTGTTTTAGAAATACGGACAACGAAACTCTCATTGGTATATGTTGGCAAAGCGTCTTGTGTTTTGCGTTCCTCACGTGTTTAGTGGTTGCTGGTGACTGACAGCGCGGTGATTTGTGACAAAGGCACAGTTTCAATTAATCATATTAGAGACTCAGGGTCCGCGAAATTAGCGCCGTAATCCTCTATTACGCGCGTCGTGTGGCAACGGAACTAGTTAAATCGAGTTTTGGTTGTTTTGGTATAGAGATAGATGTTGATGGGGTGGACAGATCAGATAGGTGAATTCGTAGTTGAGTAAATCGGCTTAATGTACAATCAATTTAGTTGGTTGTTGTTGAGTACACCGTTGTTATTGTAGTAATTTGGGCGTTAAATATAAACGTTGAATATATATTGGATTTTTACGCGTTATAATGTAGAGTACAATTGAAAAACTGAGGATAGTTATAGTCGTAGTTGTTCAGTGGTGGTTGTGACAAACATTGAACATTTAGAGCTCTGTTCAGTTGTCTATTACTATATGTTTAATACAAAACTATGTTCATAACGAGGATGGTTACGATTTTTAGTTTCATGTGATTTGACTGTATTGTTGTTGAGGGCTAGTTGTCAGGGTTTCGTCATTTTCGTGTTGAACTATGAAAATGTGAAGGTATACCATTAGATATATGTTTATTGACTTTGTTCCGAATATTATGTTGTTTCAACTGTTTATCTCTGTGGTAGATAATGTTTAATACATAATACACCATATTATAGAATATTCTTTGTACGTGTTTCTTGACTTATTCTAGTAATATCATGATATTTGGGTGATTTACGTATTTTGCTTTTATTTGGACACTATGCCTGAATTTATCACGTTATTTATTTATATTGATAGAAATTATGTAATCTCGAGGTGTTGGTTCGATAAGAAGGGAGGTTTTTAAGGATTTTAAAGGATTTGAAGTGACGATTTTAGTATAATTATATTAGGACTGATATTATCATTAGACAGAACTTCCTACTCCAATCAAATCAACTAGATTTGGTATAAAACATTACAATGTTTGATAAACATCTTTCTTTCACTATTCCAGGATATTACGGTTGAGAGAGTGTCAAGGTGGCTGAAGAGGTGATCGTGAGCACAAATGAATAAAAGTAAACTAGTATTAGAATTACTTCATGTTTGAGATTGCAAAATTGTTATAACCAGGTAAATAGGCCTTCTCGGGAATACCTTTCAAAATATTGGTTGTGGGGTTCTACATATACAAGATAAATTACCACCTAAATAGGGTCCCTTGAAGCGGTTTTCCAGTTCGTGGAAATTTACTACACCTTGGCATTTCATCATTTCTGCGCAATTGGTATCCCTCTTTGTTGTGTCTTCTCTCACAGCTTACGCTGAAGTGACTACAAGCTAACTCTTAGTTCGATATAAAAAACAGTCGCCAAGCATTTATTTAAAAAACCAATAACAAATAGAGAGCAGCACAGGTGTGCAACTGCAACCAATGGGCTTTCGGTTTGTTGCTATTGTCAAAGTTATCCTCTCAAATTAATGACTAATTTTTAGTTGATTTCCCTGTAATTAGGTGGGTCAGTCTGATTTCACAGACGAATTTATAGTATACTGACATTTTCTAGTTAACTTATTTTAAACACATTTTAATTATTATACCATGCACATCTTTACTGAACTGCATGAGGTATTTTTGATTTTTATGATACCATAAAGTAATTTTCTTGTTTAATATTGCAATGTTGTAAGGGCTGTTCCGATCGGTATGAGCTGAGAGTGGTGTTCTGCATTGGAATAACTACACATTCCTTCCTCCCAAAAAGCGATTCTAATGGGTGGCTAGATTTTGTCGTTGCTAATTCTATACGTCTTGACCTCGTGATTACACCTATGGGTCTCACGGATTGCCTCACAAAAATAGTACAGTCAAATGACCATTGTTGAAATTCTAACTAATCTTGAAACTAAGTAAGTTGTGCTAATGGTGTCAATAAAAACTTTTTAACAACACTTTCGAATCGTTTATCAGACGTTTTATGTATAGACCTATATATAATTATATTATTTTTATTTTGTTTATCCTCCTTTTGATTGTTCATGCTTTTATTTTTGGCGTATTCGGTGCAGGTCTTACCTGGGATAACTTTATTTTATAGATTGTCTATGTTTTGTTTTGACACGTTTAAGTTATAGTTTTATTTATTTTATATATTTTAACCTTTTTAAGAGGTTTGTAAATGAAATTATATTTAAAAACTTAATACGTAAACACCAAGTATTAAATGAAGCGTTATTCTACCTGCATTTATTGTCTTTTTTGTATTTATATAGTTTGAAGTCGTATTAATAGGTAAAATTAAATTTTTTCAGGCTAATTTATTTCTATCCTGTTAAAACAAATAATAGAATAAAAGTATTTTCTAAAAATTGATTATAGTTTTTAACCCAAAGCAAGTTAAACAATTTCCTCAGTGCTACATTTAATATGTAACTTTACTAATTTTATAGTAAAATTATTTTTCTTTCGTGAAAATCTGAAACTATTAATGGTGAGTAAATAACTCTTTTTACAGGTTGATATTGAACAATCCTGAGTGTCCTTGTGTGGGCGGGTGGGCCAGTAGTTTGATATAAAGTATATATGTGTGAGCTATGCTCTAGTTAAACGAAGCGGCAGCAATGTCATTCATACGGTTTTACTTTTATGTTATATGTATTTATTCATTTCAGAAAAAGTTTGAGAGTAAGAATATTAATTTGTAGATACAGAAACAATATTAAGTACGTATATGTATGTTTAGGTCGTTGTAAATTTAACGTAGTGGGATCTGATTATTATACGGTTGCAATAGTTAATAAACATTTTAAATCATTTAAATACTTTTGAAGTTTTTTCACCACAAGGTGAATGTGCCAATTAGTAACCCAAACGTTACAATTACCCTTTTGTAATTTTTGTTAGTTGAATTGTTTTATTTAGGGTAAGTAATTGTTACACGACGTGTGTTTTTAAGGAGATCGCTACACATATTTAAGTTATTTTTTAAGATCTTTAACTGTGTCTGAAGGATAATTAGTTAAAATATCTTAGTTCTTAATTTGCTTATTAACACGTTTCTGCTGCAATCATAAAATTAACTTACTTCTTTCTAAAATAGGTCCTCATAATATCCTTCTGATGAATGACTTCTAGATAACTAAACATATGCGTTTCCTGGACCATAACAGTCTATTTAATAAACTCATTTTGGCAAAAAACTTGTTGCTGGGTTATACTTAAAATAAAATTGACTTAAAAGTCATTGTTCAATGTTATTGTAGATCAATAATTATTGAGATAACAGCACGTAGTTGTGGTTTGGCCTGGGCCTTGTTGGTGAATTAATGGGCTCACAGGTGGTATAATGTTGGTCTGGAACTGTTAAATTACGGGAGCTAAACTGGTATGTAACATCTTCCACCGTTTTTTACCCAATCGCCAAGGACCGTTTGTTACTGTATTGGATTTGTGGGGGACTATATGATCTAGCTGTTGGTGAACACTTCACTATCTACTACAACCTTGAATCACATATTTTTGGATCTAACTTTCTTCATTCCAAAATGGTTAGTTGCCTCTTTGCTAATACTGCCATGATCTACAAAATGGACAATCCCGTTTACAAACGACAGACCATGTGAATAAATAAATCCCCAAACGGACTTCTACTAAATGTGGAATGTTGAAGAAGTACTTGATTTGTACAAGTATTCCACGGCGTCTAATTCAAAAAAGCACGGGAATTAATTTTAAGGTGGCCTGGAAGGAAAACACCTGCTTGCTCGGTCTGGTTGTGGGAAGTGTAATGAGTTGGAAATACGTAGCTTCACTTACCCAAAAAATATCCTCCTTGCCTATGGCGTCTCTCGCAAGCTCTGCTGCCACTGACGTTTGAATACTTATCTGCCCACTGCTGCGGTCGTTGCCCATATCTCCCATTTCTAACCCTGGAAGACCATCTGATGTCTCACGTTGTTGCTCAGCCTGATTACAGTCCAAGCTGAACGAAATAAGGATGGTAGCTCTCGTTATGGACGCTTTTTAACACTTCCTATGACACATTTGCTGAACTCTGTGAAGAGAACGCCCAGAACCAAATCGTGAAATTTGCAGTAGATAGGAAATACGTTGCCTGTTCATTAAGAAACCTATTTTTTTTACAAATAGGCTTAGTAAAACCGATCGAGCACTCCACTAGCCGTCAAACCATACACACTTCACAAAAAATTGTTTAAAACACAGAAAGTTAACAACCCCCTAAATGTGTGTCTCACAAAAAAATTAATACTGTATTCATCAAGAATGCTTGATTCGCCACTTATAAGGTCGGAAGAGATGTCACATCTCTGTGAGGAGTTACATACGGATGTGTTTGTCGTTCCGCAACATAGTTTCACTCCGGACACACGTGGGTAGTTTCAAGGATAAAAATTATGGATCGGTAAACATTGTTTACCGATCTTCCAGTCTAAAGGGGGGTGGTGTGGCAAATTTTCTAAAGTTAAATATCTAATACCAATCTTTTGAAATCATTGTGGTGTTCCGAACTAGTTTTTGAGGTTGAGGCGCTGGACATTTATTCCAAAAACATTATGATTGAATATGTGTGTACTAAGTGCGTAAATATCCCAAAGGGTGTGTGCTACTTTTTTTTTTTAAAAATGCCCTCAAGTAAAAAAAAAATAAATAAGAGATACACATCCAATAAATATTCATCTTCTAAATAGTAACCTCAAAAACGAATCCTGGCCGTTCCTGAGGGGGCAGTTTCGGTGGAAAAATGCTTAAAAATGCATTTATTAACTGCTTTGGTATTATCTTGACCTGTCTTGTCCCTTTAGAGTGACTAGTAAAAATTGCAAAAGAAACAAGATTCCCTGGATAACGCAGGGTATTCTTAAATCTTAGAGAGAGGCTTAAGTTTTACTACTCTATTTTTACGACGACAAAAAAATTAAGAATTTAATTCATTTTTTAAACGTTATAAAAATATATTATAAAAATTTATAAAAGCTACAAGAAAGCTTGCAAAAGCTTATGAGATTGAAAAATACATTTAAAAACACCGAACACTTTTCAAAAACAGCATAGAATGTCATTAATTCTATAACTAAACAGAAAAATACAAATTCCTCTAAATCAATCAAAATTGAAGTTGATGGTAAACAAATACAAGAATCTGAGCAAGTGGCTACATAATCTAACACATTTGTCACATCTTGTTGCTATTCTTAATGATAGTAAAATTAACCATCGTCCAAATCTGAAACTCCAAAATTTTCCATCATCTTCTATGGTGCTCACCGGTGTGGATGAGTCGGAGGTGGCAAGGGTTATACAGGATTGAAATCAAGGAACACGTGTGGGTGTCAATGGCTTATCAAAAGTGGCTACTCAGACAGTGATACAGGCATCTTTTGAAACCACTAGCAAAACTAGTACATGTGTCCTTTGAATTAGGCGTATTTTTCCATCTAACCTAAAAACTGCAAAGATTACACCAATTTTCAAAAAGGACGACCCACTAATTGCAATCAATTATCGTCCAATTTCTGTACACCCAGTATTCAGTAAAGTTTTGAGAACCTTTATGCTACAAAGTTAATCAATTTCCCCAATAAATTTTAAATTATTAGTCAAAAACCAATTTGGTTTACAACAGAACAAATCAACTAACGATGCTGTAACAGTCTGTTGATCATGGAAGGCTTGGAAAGACGGGAACGAATCCTTAGTGTTTTCCTTGATCTCTCCAAAGCTTTTGACTATGTCCATTATTTAACTTTGTTGTAAAAGTTGAATAAAAAATGGGGTTAGTGGTTTACCACTTAAATGGCTAACGTCATACCTCACAAATAGAGGTCAGTGTGTTCAGATCACTAACGCATTATCGCAAAGTATCCCTATGAACCAAGGTGTCCCCCAGGGATCTATACTTGGCCCCAGTTTTTTTCTTGATTTGTGTTAATGACTTATCAACATCGATCCAGAATGGAAATATTGCCCAAATAATGCTGACAACAAACGACTCTCTCACTAGAAGTAAAACAAACAACAAACTAGAAATAGATATGTTCATTAAACTCCTGAAATCCACTACTTTTTAAAAACCTTCTTCAGGTAAACAGCTCAAAAACAAACTATATTAATTTTTTCCTTCGACAACAAGGCAGTGGCTCCCAGCCTATTGTAATGTGGATAACACTCTTATAGAGGAAGTTGAATCTACTAAGTTCTTAGGAATGTACCTTGATAGAGGTCTGACTTGACATTTATATCGATCATATCTGTTCAAAGAGATTATTTCAAACATTTATGCATTCCGTAACCTTGTAAATTGTTGTTCTCATCAAAGTACTAAAGATGGCCTATTTCTGTTTATTTTTAACACAAAATTTTTATCTACGGACTGATGCTATGGGAGGCTGTGCAAAATTTAAGTTTTAAAGAATTTTAGGCTTCAAAAACAAAAATGAAACAAAGAGAGTCGTGTCAAGATGTTTTCAGGAGTGCGGAACTGCTGGCCCTTTGCTCTGTCTCCATATTCTCCAAGGGGCTATGTTCTGCAGGTTTCGTTGTAATTTAAAACACGAGGCAAAAATTTTCCCAGTTACGACACTAAGGAAAGGGATGGCTTACGTACTCATGCTCATAAACGAGCTTATCAGCAACTCTCCTCTAAAGCGGGGGTTAAAAAATAAATTAATTCACTCCCTGCAGAGATAAAAAAATTGGAAAGCCCAACTCAATTTAAAGCTCGATTAAAACATCTTTTGGTGTGTAAAGCGTGTTTACTCTGTTAAGAGTTTTTACCACTGGGGCCACTAAATTTCGTACATTAAGACTGACAATAGTGCTCAAGAGTGAATTTAATGAATGAATGTTTAATTGATGTAAGTTTGAGAGTTGAATGAATGAGAGAAACAACTTATTGACGAATTAATGATGCATGAAATACATTGTAAATATTGTCTACTGCAAAATAAATAAAAATTATTATTATAATTTTATTATACTTAAAAGAAGTTTAGATCGTAAAAAAGTAATTTTTGCTATTAAACAGGAGAATTGGGGCCCAAATATTGGACATAATGGACCCAGAGGAAATTTATTGCCCAAATTGTTAATAGATCTCATAGAATTTATAATACTTCTAAGATAAATGTAAAATGCAATAAGGAAATAAATATTAATCCTTGGATAACTAATGATATCAAAGCTTTGATAGAAAAATAAGAACTTCTTGTGGAATCGGGTTAAGAAGATAGATAAATTTGCATTTAAAGAATTTTTTTAATATACTAGAAACAATTTACTAGGAAAAATTTAGAAAAGCGAAAAATGAATACTATTTTAAAATGTTATTAGAAAGTTCAAGAGATCATAAAAAATCCTGGAATATAAAAATCAGGCTATCAATAAAAAACCTAGGCCTACAGTTTTAGAAAATATCAAATCTATCTTTAATGTTGAAAATGATGATGACTTAACTTTTTGTCAAACCAATTTAATAAAATTTCTCTAATATGACAAAGAACATTTTAAACAATTTACTGGATAGTCGTTTAATCTAGATAACATTTTAAAGAGGGTAAATATAATATAGGGAGTAAGATGAGTATGTTATTTAGGCCTATTAAAATGAGAAACAAACTAATGTTAGATATAAGAAAAATAAATTTTAAGATCATTAGCTGGACCAGATAAAAATAAGGCCACAAGATATACAAAATAATATTTATAAAAAAAAACATTTTTCTCATCCATCTAATAAAAAGAATATTGAATCTGGTATTATTCCATCGGGAATGAAAATGACATATGTTAGGCCTGTTTTTAAGAATGGAAATACTAAAATGATTTAAATAGCTATAGGCCTATTGGTTCAATATCTATTATAAGAAGATTTGGGGGCATTATTTTTAATGACCAACTAACTAGATTTTTATGTAAAATGAAATAACCAGTGAAAGTCAATTTTGGCATTGTAAAAAGGCAAATCTACAATAGACCTTTTGGAATACTTGACTAATATATTAATAAGGAAATTACATGAAGATAAATTTGTAATTGGTGTCGCAACGGACCTAACAAAAGCATTTGATATAGTAGATTACAAAATTTTGCTCAGTAAAATATAAATATAGGAATAAAGGGTAAACAATGTCTTTTTTTACTGATTATTTAAAAAAATAGACAAATATGCACCTCTGTGGGACATATTGTTAGTGAAAAGTTACAATCAGGAATTTGGCTTAATACGGGGGAGTATAATATCCCCGGGTGTAACCTCTCTACTACTCGATGAGTTACTTTAGATTAATTTTTTTGTTAATTTGGTAAATTATTACTCAAATTAAATTTATTTTAGATATCTCAGGGTCGTTTTTTATGGGAAAAATGGGTGAGGCTGTAAATTACAATAAATAAGACTATAGTTTGAAAAAGCAAAATTTATTACATTCTTTTATATTTAAATTTATATAAGAATTCAATAGTACAAAAATGAATCTATTTACTTTCTACTGACTCTTCAGAAACATAATTAAATCAATTTACAAACTAAAACTTATCTTTAGTTTTTTCTTTGTCTGTTGCTCCTCGTGGTCTTTTTCTTCTATTTGAATATAATTTTGCACAACCGATATAACGACAGTTCTAACTTGGATATTGTATGACTTTTTTTACATATCTTAATATCGACTTTAAAGTGTTACCGGTAATTTAAAGATGTTCGATAAAACTTTTAAACAATTATTCGGTTTGGAGTCAAGCGGCCACCCGCGGTAACAAAGAAGATGTTTGCCCCACATCAGACTGAATTAAAGTGAAATAGTGATGGGTGAGGCTAGAGTCCTTTTGCCAGTCCGTTACAGTCTAGGGCTTTGGGTTTTGGGCTAACTTCCGGCCTCTCCATGTGCTCTTTGCTCTGGTTAGTGCTGCATCTATGGTCCTTTTGTAAACTAAACAACGTCTTTCATTTACCTTGGACTCGACCGTCACATTGTGAAAACACTGACTTCCCCTTTAGATCGACTCGTCCCAGACACAAAACTGAACAGCTGTCTTATCTGTTTCCGCTGCAATGTTTGGAAATTTTTGTTGACTCATGTGTCTCGGACGACTGCCATGGAATAAATCCTGCCTACCCAATTCTTTATACTTTTTGGGCTATTAATTTGTTACAATTTCCGAATTTATTTAAATATTCTGTATTTGTTTTAATTAAATGAAACCTTTTTTTCTCATTTAAATAAATTTTGTATTTTATTAAACTTAATTAATTTAATTGTCAATTAGGTGGACCTGTTACCCCGGGTCCTATTTAACATTTATGTAAATGATTGCCATTTTTCAAAAATACATAGTAAAATATTACAATATGCAGATGAAAACATAATGTATCTAGTTCATAAAATAATTAAAGAGGTATGTCCATAAATACAGAAAAATTTAGATTTGGTAATAAAATTATTTTTTTAACAATTCAACTATGTTAAAACTCTAAGAAAAAATAAGGATATAAAATTTTTAGAAATCCTAGAATAAATATTAGTTTGCCAATAGAAAAATATGCTAAACTGTTAAAGCCATAATTCAAGGTGTTTTAACACAAAATACTGTTTGTTCATGTAAATCCTTACATTTTGTAACACTATAAAACATCTTGGAATTATTTAGACTCAGATATGAAACTTCACTCACATATAGCCTATCTAACAAATTTCCTAAGAACATACTGTTTAATGTAGAGGACTGGACAACATTTTTCTGTAAGCACAAAGAACTTTTTTATTTTTCTCTTGTGCAAAGTATGTTTCATTTTGGAATAACTGTTTACTATTTAGCCCCTGAATATGTCAAAATACAATTAAAAAAATTTATAACAAGGATATTGAAAGTACTATTTTGTAGTATTTTCCCTTGAGTGTTTAGGAATAATGAAATTGATTGTTTGGCTAGATACATAGACCTAAGTAAACATTATTTCAATGAGGATTATAGAATTCAGCGTGATGTGCAATATAATTTTGAGGCATAGACAATATCAAGTGCAAAGGCATACAATAATTCTGGTAGGCAGCTCTTGAATTTAGAATCCCATCACTAAATTAACTCATAGTAGTGAATTTGCCGGTGCTGGCCCACATAAAATCAAATGGGGTTTGACAGTGAGTTTTGTGACGTTAGGTAACGTCACAATGAAGTCATGGTGACGTAAGTTAGTACGTAACAGGGATAATTTGTGGGTCAAGGTCATTGCTGTATTTTTGAAAAGGCTTCTTGGACCGAACGACTGCTCTAATCCAAGAAGCCTCTTTCTTTTTCTTTTATATATATATAATATTTTTACTTTATTTAAAAAAATTACAATTATTTTCAATATGTACATCTTTCAGACTAAACCTACAGTAACAAACTACTTAGTGCTGGGTCAGGATCTGGGTGATGTGTTCCCTTGTCCCGAGTCGTCTTTGTTAAATCAAACCTGAATTCCTCTGTAGAGCTTGCAACTTCTTTACTTTCCCCCTTCACCCCGCCTCAGTAAATGCATTGTACAACTCCTCCCCACACTCGTCAGCTCCGATGCGGTCTAGTAACTTAAGGAAGTAGTCTTGACAATATAACACATCGCTACAAATGCAATAAATAGGTCCGAAAGTCGCCTCATGGTTCGACCACATAAAGTGAGTGAAATGTTGACCATAGCGTGTAATCTCTGTGTCTATACACTTCATCCGGAATTTTGTACTTTCAATACTCGTAGCAATCTCGCCCATACAGTCCAACAGCTTCAACGCAGCAGAGTCCAAGAAGACTTGCAAACCTAGCTCAAGCACAACCAACTCAATATTTGTATTCATTGCTGCCCTAGATGTGCGGCTTGCGAGTGTTGGGGGTGCGAGTGATGTGGAACAGCAACCACCTCAATATATAAGACAAAAAATGTGGGGGGGGGGGTATGATCCTTCTAAAACTTCTAACGTATTGGTAAATTTTCATCTAAAAGGAAAGGTAGAATAATTTGAACACATAGACCAGTGTCATCGACAAACTTTCTAAAATCCAATTCAGGTATTCTAAAGATATCTTTTATTTAAATATTCTTTAACTCTTTTTTAATACTTCCATTTTCTTGAAGTTTCTAAAAAAGCATAAAACAAGCAAGCGTCGCAAAAGTGTTTTGGTTTAAAGTCCTCCGCAGTATTCTCTAGCAGTAGGACAATCCTTACCCAAGGGCAGGAATAATAACTAACCTCACCACCCACTAAACCCTAGTAATAAAAAAAAATCGGTCGGTCGCATCCTTTATGTAAGCTAAAGCCCCTGTCATTCCACAGATCGCATCCATAATTGCTTTACTCGTACCACTGGTTCTTCATCCTTTTTCTTCTCAACTTCTGATTCACCACCTTTTATATATCCAATCAATCGTCTATACAAATCTTCTCTGCATTCACTGGGCCAAGGCTTTCAAACAACTTAACAAAGTTGTATTCATCAAAGTCTTATGGGCTGCAAACGCAGGCAATCAGGGCCTACATTTGTATCGGGATTTGCCCAAAGACATTCGATAAAATGTACACCATATCCCAAGATGGGCCCCCTCAGTACACTTAAAGCGTTTCTTCCTGTCCTCAATGTTCTAGGCTAACGAACATTTGCACACCCGTGGAGACCAGGTGCGTTTGCAGAACCGTAATTCAAACACAATCATCACCATGTTGGTATTCATTTTTGGTTTGTACTGTGACCGATACAGTTGAATGTAGAAAATGGAATGTTGTAAAATGAATATACACTTCCCTTTTTTACCTCAAAGTGATGGAGTGACGTCATGTGGTCTTTTCCTAAAAATGTTCTTCTGACTCTTTTTCTTCCAATATCTTTTTATTAAGTATCTTAAACCCAATCCAAATAGTTTGTGTTTGTTTTACCTAGCTCTACAGACCTCCCTGAAGAAACGATGAAATAATCAAATATTTGCTGAAAATAACCATCCAATTGTCCCTCATGATGCGTGATATATCTTGTAACATAATCTTTTAACACCTTTACATTAACGGCAAACACCATCATCTTTAAATCACCTACATGAACAATTCTATAATCTTTAGCATCATAATGACTCTTAGCTTCAAATGTTCTGATTAAGCCTAACTTCTTTAGCGTTCTAAATTGACAGCTTCCCCGTCATAAATAGGGTCTTGAACATTGCTCAATTTTTATTAACAAACGTCCAATGGTCACTATGCTGTCTTGGAAATGTTGCTTAAAAACACAGAACTTAAAAATGTATACCTAAAATTTAAATATAATTATCACCACATTGCCGATAAGAAAGGCTAAACCCTTTTTTTTGTGTGCCTATTTACAAATAAAACAACGTTTTACTTTATTTAATTATAAATATTTCTTAATTTTGGGATGTTTTCATGTAGATTTTATAAGATAGTATCAACTCATATTAATATTAATCTAAAGAGATGCTAAAAAAACATAAACCAAGAAAACCAGATAAAAAGTCGTCAGAATGAAGTAAAGGAACCAATCATCGTGTGGAACGGCGTGCTTGTGAAACCTGTAGAGTGAAAGTACGGTCTGACTGGAGAATGGGGGAGTGGGTTGAGAGGAAGGAAGTGAGAGAAAACAGAAGAGCTTTAGAGAGAGAGAGAGAAAAACTAATGCTATGCGAAGGCAGTGTGGGGCCTCAAAACCGTTTTTGGGGCCTCATCATAACTCTCCCATATGGATGGAGTATCTCTTTATATAGTAAAATCAATTATTGGTGTCAACTAGAATAACACTTGACTTTGTGGGAATGTTTTTAGTATTATCTACCTTTATTTACTACAGCCAAAACTAAAAAGGAAAATAATGTCATGAAAATGTTTTATATATTTTATAAGGCCTAACTGAATATTTTTAAACTTTATTAAAAAAACACTAATACTTTATTTGCAAACAGTTTATTAATAGAATAATGACAAGATCTGAAGTTGTTTGGTAATTTTTATTTTTAAAATATAGTTAATCAGAGTAGATATTTACATTGAATTGCATTTTAAAACCGTACACTTTTATAAAGGTATTTATACAATATTCATTTATAAATAAAAAAAAAGTAGTTCTAAAAATTTAAAAAAGGTTATGTGCTCAAAAAACTTTGGCATAAGGCCTCTAATTATTATCCTTTTTAATCAATTAAACAATTCTATGTATTAATAAGATAGTTTTTTCACACTATTTCAGGACAATTACAGTTTCATTTTTATTTTTCAGGTGGATAATAACCCAAACGTGTGTTTGCATATACGAAAAATTATCCTACAGTACGTCCAGTACTGGAGCCGGCCTGTGTAACAGACCGAATTGTCACGGGCAATCCTTGGCATTGTAATAAACCTCTTTACCATTTTTTTTAGGGATCACTAGCAAGGAGTGTTTACCCTGCATTCTATTGTAAGTTATCTTGAGTTTAGGTTATTAAGTAGTTTCTGACCACCAAACAAAATTTGAAACCATTACCTGAAATAGGTCAAAAATCTACTATATTTTCATGAGATAAGTTTTTTATATTGTGGAAATCATGGATTTACCAAAACAAATTTTAAATCAAACGTTTAGTATTTTTGATATAATTACCATCAATTTAAATGGTATTTTAATCATCTTTTTTTAATTTTATTTTGCGCTAAATACAAATTTGAAAACTACTTGGTCTAATAGTAATTATTTGATTAGATATAACAGAAAATTGCGGCCTTTACGTGATCAATTATAAACACCAACTGTTAACCACAAAACAGAAATCTCTTATATTCCCCAGTAGATCCAAGATTTCATTATCTTTTAGTTTTTGTTTCATTCTTCAAAACTAATACGTTCTTTAAGAAACTAATTAATTAACAGATGGGCTTTGTGTCCGTTTTTTTCTTTTAAACTTGTTTAGATAACTCCATAACGG
Source organism: Stictocephala bisonia (assembly GCA_035578905.1). NCBI lineage: Eukaryota > Metazoa > Arthropoda > Insecta > Hemiptera > Membracidae > Stictocephala > Stictocephala bisonia. The sequence continues at coordinate 6,016 of JAQJVL010003227.1, read as the reverse complement.
TTAGGTAGTCGACCTAATGGGCGTTTTAGTCCGTTTGTTCTCTCGCTGCTGAGCATACTTGCTTCATGAGCTGGTTATCTACAGCTGGTTTGTGAACGCGGCTTATCAAGTTTTGTTCAAACTCGTCTTCTATCTCCCCATTACGAGTTATTTCCTGCTCTGTTTCTATCAAATCTACATTAATATTTCTTGAATTTTTCTTTTAAGGGTCTCTATTTTAACTGTAAAGTACAATTACACTTTTCTACTCATTATAGATTTTTACTAGAGATTAATTAGTTCAGTGGAAATAATAATTAAACTAAACGTTTTAGGTACTTATAATCTTTTACTGAAACCACAAATTAAATATACTGTACCATTCATTTCCTACAACAATAAAACTGTCTAATACTTAACATCTGTCAATAATATTCTTAAAAATCAACACATAATAACAAAACATAAAAGCAAAGAGCAGATATTAAATTTAGTAAATAATTTAAACAGCTGTTTTAATACATCAAAATTATAATCCATTTCATTAAACAACTCCCGACTCCCGTACCCTCAAATAGTACCTTAAAGATTTTTTAATCTATTTTCATAATGATCTTCGTGTGAATGAGATCACTGACACTTTAACTCTCGGCTAAATAATATACTTTCTCTTTCAAATTCTCTAAATTAAATTGTATTAATTCTCTCCATAAATCCTGGACAGGTTATTAGGATTAGGCCTAACGTCTAACTTAATCAAATCTCTTAATTTCTTCCTCAAATCTACCACTAATGTTTCCTTTTCTACATATTCCTCGCAGACAGGCTTCATAAATCAATTTCTTCTTCGTTAAAAGGTCTACTTTGAGGAGATATATACATTTATAAAACTGTCCAAAAGTCATTAGATATTAATACAATTTAAAATGTCAAGTGATCTCCTGTCATAAATTTAAATCCAATCCATCAAGCCATTTAAGACCTGACTCACTGATTCTATTTATGCTAGCTAATCGTTTCGAAAAGAGCAAAGGGAGTACTTTGTAACTATGTGATCCATTGTCTGGACAGACTGCCCGCAATCACATTACTGATCTAATGTCAATCCTCGTTTATACATCCAGAGTTACATCTGCCCATGCAGTTCGGAACCGATTCAATAATGTCCCCTCGTTACGAGGGAAGTCCATCCCACCTACAGGTATTGACGGATCGTTAACAAAGAAACGTATTTCGTTTATTAAAACTGTTCCACGCTATGGCCCAGCTAGTCGTGGCCGAGAAACTTGATCTACTTATCTAGAAAGTAGTACGTAGAGGTGGGTTTCGACATTTGACGCAACCGTTCTGACGTGGGAGATTCTGTGTAATAGGTAAGTGCAAGTATTCAAGATCTTATTGAATTCTTTAATTATAGTGATGGGAAAGAATGAAGTCCGTTGAGATAAAATTTTTATGATGCCAAAACTATTGTTTAGAAATGCGACACTTAAAAAATGTTTCAAACATGAACTAAAACAGCTAAAATATATAAAAATGCATATGGAATAGAATGCACTAGTTTGATTAGAAATAGCGGTTTTGTTATTTTGCAAATATTAGCTCAACGAATATCATTCGTGCCCTTCACTATAGTGCCTCTTGACGTCTTATATACAGAGGAGCTATATTGCACAGCTCTAGGAACCAAGGAAGTAAAGTTGCCATTAGAGTGCCATTTGGGGGGGGGGGTAGTTCGCACCACAGCCAATATTTAAAGCAGTATGTACCCCCTGGGTAGTTCTAACTTTGCAACAAACATGGTGGCTGGACTGTCACAAATTTTTGTATCTGGAAGATAGGACAGCTACCTCACAAATAACTGAAAATTGAGGCATAACAAATAAGGTCTCGTACATACTTCGATAAGTATTTTTTTAGTTGTTTTACAGATCGTTAAAACGTTGTTAGAACATGGCATTAACAGCAATGTTTGATTGAGAGTCATGTAAAGGTCAGTTCAATGGCTCGCCAGAAAACTTCAGCCTTGTTCGATACGACGTTCAACGAAGGTTTCCCCATGACCTTGTACTACCAGTTCAGCTCAGCCGATGGATCCCAAGTCCCACTCGCATCAGGAACTTCTACATGGCAAATGAACCCTTCAGCGGGATCAATCTTGATAACAGTTAAAAACGTAAGTGCTTAATATTTATTTACAGTGTGTTTCCCAACTAAATTTATAGGGGCATTTTATCTTAAATATAATTAGATGTATTTGATAAAGCACTCCAAACGTATTTATTTTTGTAATGAAAAATATTCTTGCATATTTTTGTATCACATACATTTATATTTCTTTGTGTGGTAAGTATGTAAAAAGAAATTTGTAGTACAGCAATGTTGAATACTTAATGTGTTCATAGCAAACAATACTTGTTTAATCTGTTTTCATTTGCTCTTTGCTAACAGTTTTTCCTTTAGTAGTTTGAAGTTATTTATTTTCTTATTACAAATAAACTGACTCAAATGTAGCTTTACATAATAATTGAATATCATAATAAAAGACTTGTACAGCAAAATGGGTTTAAAAATGCTGTATTAAAAAATAAAATATAACTTGACTGTCCTTATTCACATGGTTGATCTAGTTTCAATCCCCATTTATACATCCAGTAGTTACATCTGCCCCCCTCCAATCGGAACCATTTGATTTGATTTTAGTGTATTCCCCTAACAAAAATAAATATTGGTTAAATGCATTAAACAATCAAAAGAATATGAGTCCTCTGTTTTTACTAAGATGTATTTGATGCAACCCAAAAACACAATTGGAAATATTGTGGAATAAGATTGAATCGTTGATAATGTTATAATTTATTGAAAAGTATTTTTTACAACTTGTACCTAAAGATAAGTAAAATTTTAAAGTCCAATAAATGTATATAGGGACGTATTTATGTGCATCTATGTAATGTGTATGTCTAAAAACTATACACAAAGGTCTTCAACTAACGCATTAAAAGATCAAGTTCACTTGGGCCAAATAATTGTCTTCACCTTAACCCAAATCGCATCAAGCCAAGATCCACTTGAGATTTACAAATTTGACTGAGATTTACAATCTTGGAGACTTTTGGGTGAATACTACGTTTCAGCATGGATGCATTTAGTTTAAATTTTTAAACATGGGAAATGTCATCGAAACACTGAAAAATAGATCTAATATTATTAGAGCATTGTAGTCTGTAAAAATTATTGTACATATATTTACAGTGTTTCTTAAATACACCAACAAGCTTCAGAAGGTTATTTCTGGGGTCAAAATAGGGGAAAAATGTCCCTATAAACATAGGTTAACACCTCTTGGTTAACCAGTTAGCCAACGTTTTTGGGATTTTCGTTTAAGGCGTTATATCTCAAAAGAATTAAAATAAAAACTCTGCATTCAAGATGTTTACTATCAAATTCTAACAAAAACATACAAAAATCAATTTGGTACAATTAATAATTTTCACAAACTTGGCCGTTTTAAATATTTGACGAAAGATAGCTCCAAACCTGGTAGTTTTAAATCATGTATTTTAAGTAATGTTTAATTTAAAATGTCATTACAACTACAATGACGAGTCATTATAGAAAATGTAACTACAAAAAAATAAATAAAGTATAAATGTTATATAGTCACCTCCCAACGTGTTACCCGCACCAGAGTTGTACAACTGGAGATCGAAATAGTTTGCAACAATAAAAAAACCGTACTTTTAATTTTCAGACACTACACTTAAAATGTACACCTCATTTAAATTCTCATCCGAGTTTTATTAAAAAGTCATAAGACTTTTACAATTGTATTTCAAATAAAACATTACCCTTTAAATGCTTTAAAAATCGACTATTGTGGGGCTTTCGTTAATCATAGTTTAAAACTGCTGCCAGTTTTCATACTTTTTATCATGAAATACTTGATAAATAATCAAGTATATACATATTAACTTGATTATTTGTATTTTATTACAATTTCCCTTAAGTAAAAATTACTCCACAAAATTAGAATTTTTATTTTAAAAAATTGTTGAGATGAAAAGGTTTGTAATGTAAAAAATACAAAATTAGGGCTAGCTGGTTCGAACTCTTTGCATACCTATTTTTTTAAGAAATATTAGCCAAAGATAACATTCAGAATGTTTCATTAGTTCTTATGAAGGATTACGTAAGATATATAAGTCGAAAATTTTGTTTTTGATTGGTAAAACTTTTTAACAAGCTCTATTGTCAAAGTCTTTTTGTTAAAAATAAATGTTCACCATTCTTTGTAGTTAAGTCTCAAATTTTTTATTAACACTTTTACAAGCAGTTTTATGTGTCCAAGGAAATGAACAGTTTTTCAATAGTTCCTTTTTAACAGTATAATTTTTGTAGGGTGTATCGGAATGGCCTAAATATAACTCCTTCGTTTGAAGCTCAATGAGGGCATTCAGTCCAAACACTTTCTTTTACTTTTTCGACTACATTGGAAGTAATTCTCTGTATAATATTCCTCAAAAGACCGTATTGGTGAGTCAAATACCGCATTTATTTTTACTATTTACTTATTTGACATTAAGGAGTTCAATTATCGTGCGAATATTAACTTTTATTTTTTAAATTTTTATTGGCTTAACGCAGACTGGATTTATACCTACACTAAAAAATGTAAAAATTTAAAATTTCATAACAATAAATATCAATTAAAATTTAGTTGAACGTTTTAGAGTTGAATATTATGTCTTATTAAGCCCTAAGTACTGTATCTTGTTATTTTCTTGAAGCATGCCCGCCTAGAACTGTATAAGTACTCTAAATAGGAAGAATTCTATCGGTTAGCATTCTGTCACAGTAAATATATACATAATTTCCCCAAATTTTTACATTCAATATGAGATATAAAATGATAGATTATAGTTACTTGTTTACAAATCTTGGGTTTTTTTCAGGAGCTGTACACGTGGATGAGTTGTTTAACATTTTTCCTGTTTCTGTGGGCACTCACAACAAACCTACAGATGCTGATATACAAAATCTCCAAGAAAATCGTCAAGATCTGGACTAATTTTATAACATACCTGTAAAAAAATAAATGATATAAATCATGCAACATCTTTATACGCCAATTAAATATCATTTTTTGGGTTTTATACTGTACTTAAAGTGAGTGCAGTAAGTAACTTTTTTATCAGCTTAACCCCCAGACGTAACAAAGATTTGTAGCTATAGTAGCCTAATTCTTAATGAACTTAACCTAAAGTAATAAAATGCCAGGTTTCAAATGATTGTTTAGGTGGTTATTTTAATTTATCAAAATAAACATAGACTTAGCTATAATTCTTGTATTGAAAAGAGAATTAATAAAAGTACATAAAGAAGAATATAAATTACGATTTTTTTTTTTTTAAATTGGTATATTTGTGGTTATATGAGAGAAAACTGTTTAGACGGATATTTTATTGACTTAAATATTATTAGACATATAATGTGATTAACATTGATGAAGATAAAATTATAATTATATTATGAGAGGCAACAGTACTATGCTAATTTAATTCAAAGTGTAAATATAATGTACTTTTTAGGCAAAGACAAAAATAACTAAAAACGTTACAATAAGGCAATTCAATTCATACATATTGTGTTTAACTAATATTTTAAGTTGTTTAAGAACTGCAGTTTCGTTTCTCAGTTCTCTGCTACCCGTCGTTTCTCTAGTCCCTGCTACCCGTCGTTTCCTAATTCTCTGCTACCCGTCGTTCTCTAGTCCTCTGCTACTCGTCGGTTTCTCTAATGCCTGCAACCCCGTTGTTTAATCTAGTCCTCTGCTAAACCCCTCGTTTCTCTAGTACTCTACTACCCGTCTTTTCTCTAGTCCTCTGCTACCCGTCGTTTAATCGATTATGGCTTAAATGGCGTTTATTTTTGTTTGAAAACTTTAAAAATTAAATAAAAGCCACTTTTTAAAGTAACAGCTACACTGTCTCTAGAAACAGTTTACTATTTATATCTATTTTTTTTTCATTTTAAA
>JAQJVL010003226.1:0-66250 GCA_035578905.1 Stictocephala bisonia | reverse complement strand
TTTTTTTTTTTTTTTTTTTTTTTTAAATTGGCTATTGAATTTTCCATAAAAAATTTTAACAATACTGTACAACATTCCAATGGAATCCATTTTATTATTTAATAGTTGTGATATTAAATGTATATACTTAAATGCTATTTCGAAGTTGTACAATTTATTTTGAAATTACATCAGGAAACTACCCAGAGGTTCTAAGAAGTATCAATGGCAATACCTATGGCAATACCAATTTGACAATTAATTGTTTATACTAGTGTCATTAATCAGCTGTTGAAATAAATTTATGCCAAACTTATTTTCGATTACAGAACTTAGGTATTCTTCTATATTTAAACCCTAAAAACACCCCCCAAACTGCTAAAAACAATACTTCTAGGACGTTAAAATAGCAAAAATTTTCCGGGGGAGGACCCCCGGACCCCCCCTGCTGGGGGGTATTCCATACCCCCCAGGCCCCCCGGCAGGTTCGCCCCCCCCAATTCACTGCTCTGGATCCGTGCCTGAACACATGTCACAGTTCTTATAGCGGATTACCTGATATTGACGTTCGAAAAATTTTAATTTTATGTATTTGGATATATGGCAACATAGTGGTGTTGACAGAGCTATGACAAGTTCGTCATTGTTTCCGAGTACTGATAAGATAAGGTGAAATCATAGGCCGGCTTAAGTGTTCAAGATATCTCATTTGTTTTGCTTAGTTAGTAAACTAATTTACTAATCACCATACTAAATGTCGAAAGCGGTTAGTAATAATAATAACATCTTTATTGCATTATGACAATTTAACATTGCATAGCAAAATTGAATAATATACTATTCAATACAGCATTCAAACATACATAAAATAGTCATTCATTCAATAAAAACTGTCCGGAATTAGTGTTAGTTCTAGCTATGACCTTTTATCTTCCTTATGCCCAACGGTGCGATAAGAACTCGTCAACAGAGTAAAACGATTTTGATTCCAAAAGGCGTTTTAGTCGAGCTTAAAATTGAGTTGGAACGACGGACTCTTTAATGCCCTCAGGAAGCAGGTTGATTAATCTGACTCCAGTTTGAGATGGAAGTTTATCAAACACTTTAGTTCTTTGTTTTTGAAATTTGTTAATGATGGAGTATCATATGAGGAAGACAAAGGTTGTTGGACATTTGCCATCATTACGTGAAAATTACCAAGCACGACGTTCCGATTTGGTAAAACCCAAACCTTTTTCAAGTGCTAAAAACTAAATTACATCTACACAAACATGTTATAAAACTACGTTATTAAACTAATAAACTTATCTAAATCCTTAAGGTATTATAATGCCTTCATTTTTGCATTTTGTGAGGTAGGTTACATGATTAGAAACTTATGCTAATTTAATTTTTAATCTTTCTAGGGACTTGGATTTTTGATCTCGTTCCAGGTCCATACTGTGAGTCAACTTTGTTTTTGAAATTTGTTAATGATGGAGTTTCAGATGAGGAAGAGAAAGGTGGTGGGAAATTTGCCATCATTACGTCAAAATTTAGTTTATAGCACTTGAAAAAGGTTTAGGTTTTAACTAATCGAAACGTCGTGATTGGTAATTTTCACACAATGATGGCAGATGTCCAACAAACTTTGTCTTCATCAACATTAGTTCTATGAAACTGTGTTCGATGCTTGTCCTTGCTTTTGGTGTTATAAATATGTACATTACTCCCCTGAGTCAGTTCACACCTAAATCGGCCGTACAAAATTACATTAAGGATAGACAGGGTAAAGTTAGTAAACCGAGCTCACTGAAAGCTCCGCGACATGACACGGTCTAGTGATTTTCTGTTGAAAATAGTAAACCTAAAAGTTGTATATATTTCACATTCCTCTATAATGTAGACAAATGTGTACCAAAAACACGCCACTGTGATGTATATAGGACTATTAATACAACATTCCTCTACAATGTAGACAAATGTGTACCAAAGATATGACACTGTGATGTATTTAAGACTATTGATACAACATTCCTCTACGATGTAGACAAACGTGTACCAAAGACACGCCACTGTGATGTATATAAGACTATTGATACACCATTCCTCTATGACGTAGGCAAATAATGTGTACCAAAGACACACCACTGTGATGTATATAAGACTATTAATACAACATTCCTCTATGACGTAGGCAAATAATGTGTACCAAAGACACACCACTGTGATGTATATAAGACTATTAATACAACATTCCTCTATGACGTAGGCAAATAATGTGTACCAAAGACACGCCACTGTGATGTATATAAGACTATTAGTACAACATTCCTCTATGACGTAGGCAAATAATGTGTACCAAAGACACGCCACTGTGATGTATATAAGACTATTAGTACAACATTCCTCTATGACGTAGGCAAATAATGTGTACCAAAGACACGCCACTGTGATGTATATAAGACTATTAGTACAACATTCCTCTATGACGTAGGCAAATAATGTGTACCAAAGACACGCCACTGTGATGTATATAAGACTATTAGTACAACATTCCTCTATGACGTAGGCAAATAATGTGTACCAAAGACACGCCACTGTGATGTATATAAGACTATTAATACAACATTCCTCTATGACGTAGGCAAATAATGTGTACCAAAGACACGCCACTGTGATGTATATAAGACTATTAGTACAACATTCCTCTATGACGTAGGCAAATAATGTGTACCAAAGACACGCCACTGTGATGTATATAATACTATTAGTACAACATTCCTCTATGACGTAGGCAAATAATGTGTACCAAAGACACGCCACTGTGATGTATATAAGACTATTAGTACAACATTCCTCTATGACGTAGGCAAATAATGTGTACCAAAGACACGCCACTGTGATGTATATTAGACTATTAGTACAACATTCCTCTATGACGTAGGCAAATAATGTGTACCAAAGACACGCCACTGTGATGTATATAAGACTATTAGTACAACATTCCTCTATGACGTAGGCAAATAATGTGTACCAAAGACACACCACTGTGATGTATATAAGACTATTAATACAACATTCCTCTATGACGTAGGCAAATAATGTGTACCAAAGACACGCCACTGTGATGTATATAAGACTATTAATACAACATTCCTCTATGACGTAGGCAAATAATGTGTACCAAAGACACGCCACTGTGATGTATATAAGACTATTAATACAACATTCCTCTATGACGTAGGCAAATAATGTGTACCAAAGACACGCCACTGTGATGTATATAAGACTATTAGTACAACATTCCTCTATGACGTAGGCAAATAATGTGTACCAAAGACACACCACTGTGATGTATATAAGACTATTAATACAACATTCCTCTATGACGTAGGCAAATAATGTGTACCAAAGACACACCACTGTGATGTATATAAGACTATTAATACAACATTCCTCTATGACGTAGGCAAATAATGTGTACCAAAGACACACCACTGTGATGTATATAAGACTATTAATACAACATTCCTCTATGACGTAGGCAAATAATGTGTACCAAAGACACGCCACTGTGATGTATATAAGACTATTAGTACAACATTCCTCTATGACGTAGGCAAATAATGTGTACCAAAGACACACCACTGTGATGTATATAAGACTATTAGTACAACATTCCTCTATGACGTAGGCAAATAATGTGTACCAAAGACACGCCACTGTGATGTATATAAGACTATTAGTACAACATTCCTCTATGACGTAGGCAAATAATGTGTACCAAAGACACGCCACTGTGATGTATATAAGACTATTAGTACAACATTCCTCTATGACGTAGGCAAATAATGTGTACCAAAGACACGCCACTGTGATGTATATTAGACTATTAGTACAACATTCCTCTATGACGTAGGCAAATAATGTGTACCAAAGACACGCCACTGTGATGTATATAAGACTATTAATACAACATTCCTCTATGACGTAGGCAAATAATGTGTACCAAAGACACGCCACTGTGATGTATATAAGACTATTAATAAAACATTCCTCTATGACGTAGGCAAATAATGTGTACCAAAGACACGCCACTGTGATGTATATAAGACTATTAATAAAACATTCCTCTATGACGTAGGCAAATAATGTGTACCAAAGACACGCCACTGTGATGTATATAAGACTATTAGTACAACATTCCTCTATGACGTAGGCAAATAATGTGTACCAAAGACACGCCACTGTGATGTATATAAGACTATTAATACAACATTCCTCTATGACGTAGGCAAATAATGTGTACCAAAGACACGCCACTGTGATGTATATAAGACTATTAATAAAACATTCCTCTATGACGTAGGCAAATAATGTGTACCAAAGACACGCCACTGTGATGTATATAAGACTATTAGTACAACATTCCTCTATGACGTAGGCAAATAATGTGTACCAAAGACACGCCACTGTGATGTATATAAGACTATTAGTACAACATTCCTCTATGACGTAGGCAAATAATGTGTACCAAAGACACGCCACTGTGATGTATATAAGACTATTAGTACAACACTCCTCTATGACGTAGGCAAATAATGTGTACCAAAGACACGCCACTGTGATGTATATAAGACTATTAATACAACATTCCTCTATGACGTAGGCAAATAATGTGTACCAAAGACACACCACTGTGATGTATATCAAGTCGTAAGTAATTAATATTACGACCTCTTGAAGCTGAGAAAATGATGTTTCAGGGAATTGATACGAACTTTTATTTCTTGAAAAAATAAAACTCTAAAATGTATAAGACTTGCAGGACAAATTTCTATCAATCACGTATTAAAATGTAATACTTTAACGGGGTTTTAGTAATAACTGTATAATTTTAAGTACAAGGAAAATTAGTTAAAATTCCTCAATTTTTTGTTCCAACTAGGATCAAAACTGTTAAAACTTTAGTAAAGTGTTAAAATTTATATGTCATAACGCACATTTCACACTGGGGACTGAACTCAGGTTGTGAGGACGGGCTATGACTACGGCCGCTACTAAGTAAGCAGAATAATGAAATTAAGAAGGCTCTAAAGCAGTGGTTCTCAACCTGGGGGGCGCGCCCCCCTGGGGGGGCGTGAGAGAATTTCAGGGGAGGCGTGAGGGTACAAAGAAAAAAATTAAAAACTGTATATTTTGTTAAAAAACAAAAACTTTCAAAACCATCAAATAAACTTTCATTATTTTTATATATATCTGGATTTTTATTTTGCATCCCAGCTTTTGCTAACGTAGAGTTAGCATCGTCAGTTTCATAATTTCACTGCTCTAACTTGAACCAACCAATTATTGACTGGAGGGGAGGCGTGAGCTATCTTCAGTGTTCAAAGCGGGAGGCGCCAGTGCTAAAAGGTTGAGAACCGCTGCTCTAAAGGGAAAGAAAACATAGAAGTCATGCGACATTGGCGAGATAAGTTGGAACTACGTCCAGTTTTTTAGGTTAAGTGGTTTAAGGTTAGGAGTGGCCACAACTGATTACCTTGGGTAATATCAGTCGTAAATTTGAGTAGTACCTATTATTGACTTGGGTAGCTCCCATGGTCAACTTGGGTAGTACCTGTGATTATCTTGGGTAGTACTCTTGGTCTTCTATGGTATTATCTCTGATTACCTTGGGTAGCACAGTGATCATTTGGGCAATATCTGTGATTATCTTGCGTAGCTGCCATGGCCAACTTCGATAGCATTTATTCGTGGTCAACTTAGGTAGTACCTGTGATTACGTTGCGGATTACTTTTAGTCAACTTAGGTATTATCAGTCATTACTTTGAGTAGCACCAGTGGTCAACTTGAGGGTAATAAGTGTGATTATCTTGGATAGCACCCATGGTCAACTCGGATAGTACCTGTGATTACTTTTGCGTAGGACCCGTGGTCAACTTGAGAAGCCACCCATGATTACCTAGAGTAGAGCCTGTGGTCAACTTAGGTAGGACCTCTAATAATCTTAGGTAGAACACGGTCAATTTAGGTAGCCATCCATAATTACTTTGAGTAGTACTCGTGGTGAACTGAACTTGTGTAATCACCAGTGACTACGTTGTGTAACGTAGTGCCTTTAAGAGGTCGTTACATTAATTACTTCACTTAATTTATTCAATTAAATTATTTAACAAATTAACTTTTCTTTGAATTCTTTTTATGAAATCTCTTTTCTCAGGGTCTAAAACGGGTAATTCGGTGAGATGACGTAGTATAATGAAACAAAAGTTACTTTACAAAATTTAATTTATTTTACATTATTCAAGATCATTACGTTGCTTTGTTAGTATTTGCATTACAATAAAAATTCAATTTCAATATATTAAAAATGACAATCAGAACAATATTATTTAAAAAGTTGATAATTGATTTCTAGATTATAACTTAAATTATCAGTAAAACTTAGCTGAGTGTCCTTGTAGTCTTGAAGTTCAACCGCGTGGTTTAATAGACTATATCGTGTTCTTAATACACATATTTTAATCTGATATTAAATCGTAAAGCACTATTTGTTTATCTTTATTAAAAATGATTTTAAAAGACAAGACTACATTTGAATTTTAATAAATTCATCGAATAAAAAATCTACATGCACGAAATCGCGGGATGTCGATGGATGATGACATCCTTCACGTTCTATGATCTGACTTTTAATGGGAAGAGAAACGTCTCTTAACCGTTGAATTCGAATCCCCCCACTCTTACTTTCTCTTCCGGTACAACTATGGGTCTTGGGTTTTTAGAGTGTAGACCTTCCGGTTATACCACGAGGTCGATGCCCATATCGTATACTGTTCGCCCGTACCGTGCTGCACTCCGTGGGTTTTTTTGTTACTAGACACTTTATTTGGATTCGTCCTTTATTTGGTTCTAGTGCCTCCCCTTTCGGTTACCATTTGGACTCGTCCTTTGGTGACATGATGGCGCTTGTCTGTTTACGACAATGAATAAGGCACGTTGTTCGTTCAATTCTTAGAAAACATCTGTCATTGTATCTCAAATATAGACGCCCCTCTCCTGTCTGTCTTCTTGGGTGGTCTTATCACTCGCTTGCAATGATTTTTGAATATTATTTGAACATTCGCTAAATATTTGTTATTTATTTTAATTAAATATGTCCCTTTTCATTTACGTAATAATTTATTGTTTATTTAGATTAATTAATTTACCTATCAATTTGGTGGACCTGTTACAGTACCCCCCGATTTTTTGCGATGTGTGTGTAACGCGAGTCAAAAAATCTTGATTTTAAACACGATTCGCCAAATTGTCGATTGTTCCTCAGATAAGTTTTAGTTTTACATCACTTATTACATCTAGTAAATTAAGTCTATTAACTATTCTATAATTCAATATCAGATTACATATTCTATGGCAATACATTATTATCTCCTTATCAACATTTAAGAATCCATATTTATCAAAATAAGTCCATTAAATCATTAATACAATTTAATCAATTACAATTCAATAAATCATAAAATTATCAATTACAAATTAGTCACTTATGATTTAAAAATTCAAAAAATTCATCACATCCTACACAGTTATCAATAAAAATCAATAATTCAAAAGTTACATTTATCAAACAGTAATCCAATAAATCAAAATTGTTAACTAACAATTCTATAATTTATAAATCAAAAGTTTACCAACTCATTTCATTGTACATAATTGTTCATAAAAAATTAATATATTTTTAATTATTACAAGTTGTCAATCAAAAATCCATCAGTCTTGGATTAAAAATTATCAAACAAAATTATACATTACATACTGAAATTCATACAACAACAATTAATACATCTTTAAGTTCTATACAAGTATTTATCAAAATTAATTAATCATTAAATTATGATTTCTTTTTAATCATTAAATGATTAGTATTCATTGACAAATTATCTCATTTGCTAAATACCATTTCAAAATTTATACAACTAAGATCACTACATCATCAAAAATTATACAAGTTCTTATTTAAAATTAATGACTCATTTCACAATATGAAATCATCCATCAAAATACACAAGTCATATATCAAAATCAACAAAATATAAGTCATCAGTTACTAGGTTACATTTCAAAATTAATTAATCATTCACTTACTTACAGTTATCATATCTCAACATCATCATTAAAATCATATGACTATTCATCACCATAACATGTTATATATTTCATCAATTCATAAATGAATCATCATTTATTTATTTAAGTATTTCATCAACATCCTATATTAATTTGTCAATCATTTTTCAATACCCTGTCATATATTTCAAATAAATTCTCAACTCTTTTAACCATTTTTAAATTCTTAACTTCGACATCAATCCTTTAATCCGTCTTTAAATGGAAATATCCATAATCAAACCATTAAACCATCTTTTAGATACTTAATCCCGTTATCAACCTTTTAAACCATCTTTAAACTCTAAAATAATGTTTCATCCCATTAACCATCTTTAATTACTGATATCCATAATCAACCCCTTAAACCCTTCTTTTAATGCTGTAACCTGTTATCAATCCATTTCCCATTTTTAAGTTCCTATATCTTTTTTCATTCCATTAACCCTTCTTTCATTGCTAAAATCCTGTTTCATTCCTTTATCCGTTTTTAAATTCCGTAACCTATTATCAATCCATTTACCCTTCTTTGATTACTATACCCTATTTCAATCCTTAATCCATCTTTTATTTTTTTTTTTACAAGTAAATTCTCCGTCCTTAAACAATCATCAAATTTTCAAATATATTCTCAAACCATTATACAATCTTTAACATTCTCCAATAAATCATCACATCTTAAACAAATCTTTACATTTGTAAATGAATTTTCATTCATTACACATTAACAAGTTTTTACATTTTCAAGTCATTTATCATTTATCAAGTCATTCATCATTTATTCAGTAAATAAAAATCATTTACTGATATCCATAATCAACAAATTCAAGTCATTTTCAAGTACATTCATAATTATTAATTAATTATTAAATCACTTAATACATTCTTGTATTAATACATCATTGTAGTTTAACTCAATAAGTCATCATATCATACCTACTGTCTACTTGGAATGGAATTCACTAGTCCTGGATCAAAGTTATCAAATAAAACCATCTATTGTATATCAGAAATACATGGTACACATATCATCAAATTATATACAAATACTGATTAATCTCAATGATTTATCAAATCCTATTTTAATACAAGAATAGTTTGTATTATCATTATTAATAAACAACAGATACATTACATATTTCTTTGTCATTGATGCAAGTTATTATTATTATTTATTGTTTTATACTTTATTATAAAATTATTGTAATTTTTTCTATTAATTAAAGTATTATTTGAATTAATATTTATTCCTACACATTTGTTGATGCATATTAGAAGATTATTTTTGAATACAATTGTCATTCTTTCATTATCAAAGATTCATTATTTATGAATTATTTATACTTTTGTTTTGTTATTTACTTGTTATATATTATCTATTCATTACTATTATCTTTTCATACACATTTATATCATATTTTATTTTTATTTATTATTTTGGGACATGTTGTCAAGTTGTTGCTACGCCAGTGGGTCTGATGTCACTGCACGTACTTTGGGATAGTTCATTTACAACACCATAGTGTTCAAGTATGGGCCAGAGTTCTGGAACATTGCAATTGTTCTTGTAGAATATTGGTTTTCTTCAGAATTTATTGCTCATTTTGACAAAGCTTAAAAACATTCACTCACTTTTATAAAACTGGAAACGGTCCATGTAAAAGTTTTTCACTGGTTCGCGTGTTCATTTCAAGTTTCAAATGTTTGAACACTACGATTAAGTTCAGTGAATATCTGATTCACAAGTCTATGGGTCTCGAGAGACTATAAACAGCAAAACAAAGATTGTCTTATGTCCAACTGGTTGATGCACTAGTTGTTGTTCTCGAGCATGTGTCGTTGTCCTAGTGTATGGGAGTGTTGTAGAGCCGTGTCAATGGGATGAGTCACCACCACCTGGTGCGTTCCTGGACTGACAGCTCCACCGTATCACGTGTTTGCCTGGCGCGTCGATGTCCTGACCCCCGTCTGCAGCACAGCACCGTCCACAATGTTACTTGTGTTCATTCGTGTCCATGTTTCACAAAATGTTTCTAGTTGTCACTAGTTTCACTGAAAGTTTGTTTCAGTACAAATTCTTTTTATTCACATGACTACTTTGATTAATCTTTCCATTAAATAATACATATAACATAATTCAATCACAGGCTGTTAATTATAGAAATAGCCTGTTTTTAATTGCATCAGCAATTAATTGAAGTAAAAAATTGTTTACAAATATTTAAACATACTCATATTTAATCATCTTTCATATTGTCGATTATTACTTGTGTATACACACATATTACTTGTATACAAAACTTTAATTATTCATACATTTACTAATATTGCTTTGACATATTTCAAGCTGACATATGCAAAGTTAGTTATCATTATTAAGTTTGAAAATTTTTTAACTCATTATTGGTTGTTCATTGTTGATATTTTAATAATGAATCATATTTACTATTATTTATCATTCATATCAAGTTATTATTTCTATTATTATTCTTGCATTATTGACAAATAAAAGTTTACACAAAATTATCATCAAACATTGCAATTATTTTCATCATAGTCATATTAAATTGTGATTTCTATCACTCATTGTCTACACCAATGTACAATGATGAGTGTTAGTAAACTGTTTGTAGTACAACAGTTTACTAACAAAATTATCATGACACATCTACAATGTCTCAATCTACCTTTACAATATTATATTTCAAAATTACTAATTTATTGGTGTCTGCAACATGACTTTGGTAAATGGGGACTTGCCATGCTACAGATCACTGTAAGCTTTTAGTTTTTAGACGCTATTGTCAAGGTTAACCAACACCTGAAACTGATATACTGTGCCATTGTGTAATTAATAGAGTACTTGGCGTTAAGGAATTTAGAATTTGGAAAGTGACTAGTTGTAATTATGTTCGAATCGTACTGCTATTAACCACTGGCTATTCTCCCTTCATAAAATTCTTATGATGATTAAACATCATAAACATCTATAATAGCATATACAATGTACATACTTGAGTTATTTCAACATCAACATACACAAGTTGCATTAAAAAATTATTATAAAGAATCTCCTTTACATCTTAGTAAAACATAGGTATCATCTCATCATATTCAATATCAGGATTTCATTCATTTGATTATTTTCAATATAACCACAAGCAAATTATTACAATAAAATAAAATGCTTTTCAAAAATCTCCTTCAATCACATCAGTTAAATACATCCTTGAATCATTGTTGTTATATTCATTGAGTCATATCAATATAAGTATAAACAAATTACAATAACACAGTATTGTAAAGAAATTCTCCTTTCATTATGTTAACAGAGTATACACAATGTGTGTATTTGGATTATATTCAATATCAACATACAAGAGTTACAAAAACAAAGTATTACATTATACTTTATTTACTTCATCATTGTTTAACATTTCTTTGAGTCATATCATATTATTATTTAAATCATTTTTTAGCATGAACATTGACAGGTCATTAGAACATTGTTATCATACAAAGTCTTACAAGATAGGCCTATCTCACCTATTTCATTTTAGGTGAATCTAGTCATTGCATTATTTTTATTATGAGCATACATGGGTTATAACAACAATATATTTTAGCAAATCTTCATACCTCTTTTTAGTTTTACACATTTATCATGTTATTATTTTAAAATATTCAATATAAACATTCATGGATTATGAAACGAGCTAATATAAAAAATCTCCTCAAACTATCTCGTTCTCGCCTAAAAATCATTTTATTATTAGTGTTATATTCATTTAACACATATCATTATCAAAGTTTCATTTAAATCATTTAATATTTTTCATATTCATTAACAACTCTCTGGTTATTATTCTTTTTCACAAATTTTTTAATTAGGCCTACCATATATTTACTATTATGACATTTGTAGATATTTTTCTTTTAACAGTCATTTTACCATTAAAGATATTTATTTATCATCTTAGTTTAACATTAAAGTCACATTATTTCAATGTTATATTTAAATCTCCTATTTAATCACATATTCATCTTACTGTCAATATTACAATTCTTCAACTAGGCCTATTATTTGTTTATTATTAAATGACCTATTTAAGCATTTTTCTTTTAAATAATTATCTCTACTCTTTCTTTATTTATTTTTATATAACCCCCCTATCATTATTAAGGTTTCCTTGCTTCAATCACTATTTATTTATTATTTCTAAGTATTTTTTAGTGAACAGCTAAGTTTATGGTTTAGTTTGCAATATCTATGAGATTATCCGAGAGCACTGATTTAAATTTTTTCTTTTTATATTTAAAGTTTGAGAAGCATGAGATATTATAGTATCTCATCACATAGTTTACAAAGTCTTCCATGTCTACATCAAAGTTTTCACCCCCCATCATATTATTTTCAACTTCCTTTTGTTTGTTTAGGCCCCAATATTTATTTATGATCTCCATCTCAAACTTGAAGAACTCATTCAATTCTTCTAACCTATTACTGATTGTTTTTAGTCTTTTATTTTCTTTACATTTGAAGTCATTTACTACACTTTCAAAGTTAAAGTTACTGAGTGCTAGAGTTTCATTTATTTGTCCTATTTTGCTATCTAACACTGTGTTTAGATGCCCTATCTGGTTTTCTATTTCATCATTTATTTTAGGCCTACTGGTTTGGTTACTTAGTTCATAGCCTATCTCTCTTGGTGTTGCATTTGCTTTTGAGTGTTCATTTAGTTCATACTCAACAAAGTCTACATTTACTCTTTTAGTTTCATTGACAAAGTTGTCTTTATTACTCCCTATCCTATCATCAACTTCTTTCATGTGCTCATTAGCTTTCATATTAGATTCATTGTCCAGACCTACTACATCATTATTTACTTCTTTTATATCAACACTTTTTCCATCTAATCTTACATTTATTTCATCAAGTTTAGAGTTTATTTTATTGGTTATGTTTACCAGCAAATCTAACCTCACATTAGTTTCCTCCTCATTTAAGTTCATCTTATTATTATCCATTTCTTTCATCTTACTACCTGATCCTCCTAGCTTAACATTAATCTGCTCCAGCTTGGTATTTATGTCATTATTTACTCCTAACAGCAACTCTATTTTATTGGACAATAGGCTGTCCTTATCATTATTTACTTTGACAGGTTCTTGCCTATCTTTGTTCTCTACTTCATTCACAACATTAACCTCCTTTATTTCACTAACTTTATTTTCAACTTCATTTATTTCATTTACTACATTATCCTCCTTTATTTCACTGACTTTATTAGCACCTACTTTTACTTCTTTGATTTTATTGTTTATAAGTTTATCTTCAAACTTATCTATTCTTTCATTTATATCTCTCCTAAGCTCATTGTTTACTTCTCTAAGTTTGGTTTCTAGGTTAATGTTTATTTCATTAATCTTAACTTCATTTTGGTCTAGTCTGAGGCTGATTTCATCAAATTTAGTTTCTAGTTTAGCCTCTACTGCATCTAGTCTCTTATTATTTTCCTCTAATTTAGTATTAGTTTCCTTATTTATCTTTACTAAATTATCATATTTAGTGTTCATTTTGTTCAGTTGAGTTTCTAGATTATCATGTTTGGTGTTTATATCTATTATGTTTACATTTATTTTCACTAGCATGTCCATTATATTGGACAGTGTGTCTTCTTTATTTAAATCTGGCCTAGCTTTATCATATTTGTTTTTGTTTATATTAGCTTCCCTGATAACACTCAGAGAGGTATCTGAATCCTCAGAATCCAACTCTGAGTTTTGGACTACATTAACATCAGCCATTATTATAAATTATTATTTAATAAATTCAAAATTTATTAATCTACACAGTTTTTCTTTTACTCAAATAAATATTGAATTTAAGTTAAACAAAAATATTTTCTTATTATTTTTTCTTTTTATATTTAATTTATTTTAAATCAAATGTATTAAAATGTATTTAATTCATTATTCATATCATATAGCCTAGCCTATAACACTTTTCAATTTCTCAACTCAATCAATTGATTAAACTAAATGAAGATTACATGAATTCAGCACTCTTTACTAATGTTATTGTCAATTATTGTTGACAAATTATTATAATTCTTTATTTTAAATATTTTTTGAATAGATTAAAATTTACTACTTATTATACTACGTCGTCTCACGTTGTGCGCGCCATTCTGTAACGTTGTGCCTTTAAGAGGTCGTTACATTAATTACTTCACTTAATTTATTCAATTAAATTATTTAACAAATTAACTTTTCTTTGAATTCTTTTTATGAAATCTCTTTTCTCAGGGTCTAAAACGGGTAATTCGGTGAGATGACGTAGTATAATGAAACAAAAGTTACTTTACAAAATTTAATTTATTTTACATTATTCAAGATCATTACGTTGCTTTGTTAGTATTTGCATTACAATAAAAATTCAATTTCAATATATTAAAAATGAC
Organism: Stictocephala bisonia; assembly: GCA_035578905.1. Taxonomy (NCBI): domain Eukaryota; kingdom Metazoa; phylum Arthropoda; class Insecta; order Hemiptera; family Membracidae; genus Stictocephala; species Stictocephala bisonia. Next base: position 51,652 of record JAQJVL010003226.1, on the reverse strand, counting down.
AATCAGAACAATATTATTTAAAAAGTTGATAATTGATTTCTAGATTATAACTTAAATTATCAGTAAAACTTAGCTGAGTGTCCTTGTAGCCTTGAAGTTCAACCGCGTGGTTTAATAGACTATATCGTGTTCTTAATACACATATTTTAATCTGATATTAAATCGTAAAGCACTATTTGTTTATCTTTATTAAAAATGATTTTAAAAGACTACATTTGAATTTTAATAAATTCATCGAATACAAAATCTACATGCACGAAATCGCGGGATGTCGATGGATGATGACATCCTTCACGTTCTATGATCTGACTTTTAATGGGAAGAGAAACGTCTCTTAACCGTTGAATTCGAATCCCCCCACTCTTACTTTCTCTTCCGGTACAACTATGGGTCTTGGGTTTTTAGAGTGTAGACCTTCCGGTTATACCACGAGGTCGATGCCCATATCGTATACTGTTCGCCCGTACCGTGCTGCACTCCGTGGGTTTTTTTGTTACTAGACACTTTATTTGGATTTGTCCTTTATTTGGTTCTAGTGCCTCCCCTTTCGGTTACCATTTGGACTCGTCCTTTGGTGACATGATGGCGCTTGTCTGTTTACGACAATGAATAAGGCACGTTGTTCGTTCAATTCTTAGAAAACATCTGTCATTGTATCTCAAATATAGACGCCCCTCTCCTGTCTGTCTTCTTGGGTGGTCTTATCACTCGCTTGCAATGATTTTTGAATATTATTTGAACATTCGCTAAATATTTGTTATTTATTTTAATTAAATATGTCCCTTTTCATTTACGTAATAATTTATTGTTTATTTAGATTAATTAATTTACCTATCAATTTGGTGGACCTGTTACAGTTGGTTAGCACCTGTGGTCTACTTGACTAGCCACGAGTGCTAGCCAAGTCCATGACGGTGGATGGCCAAGTTTATTACGGGTACTACACGAGTTGATCATTAGTGTTAGCCATGTTGATCACGGGTGCTAGCCAAGTTGATCACGAGCTTCCCAATTAGGTCAGTGGATACTCAAGTAATTGAAAATGCATTAAATTAATACTAAACCAAACCGAGCAGAACATCTTATCTGAGCAATTTAATTTCAAATAGTTTAACATTTTTATTTCAATACAAAAGTGAACATCACAAAATGCAAATTTCATACAGTATAATACTTATACTGTATTTATAAAAAATAAGTGCAATATGTAGGCTAGGAATGTTACGGTGATCGATTTCGGTAAACCAAGTTTACCTTAATCGATCACTATAATATTTGTTCAGATAATTGACCACATTTTTGTAAGACACAAAAATATTAATTGTTTCAAAGCCGAGATATTTGACGTTGGCCTGACAGATCACTGTATATTAGGTGCCGAGATGACTAAGACTTCTATTGCAAGAAATAGATTGACTTCCACAGATTGTCGCTCTAACCCTATTAAAGTTCCAGACACTAATTTAATTAGGTCTAAGTTAGAAATAACTAATTGGGTAAATCTGTTCCAAATTACAGACACTAACTAATATTTGTTACAATACCTTTTACCAAACTTTGGAAAATGTTGTTAACTCTAGCTCCAAGACTATTTGTTTTAATAGTAAGTTAAATAAAGCTAAATTAAGTAGTCCTTGGATAACTTTCCGTATTTTAAATGGGATTAAGAGAAGACAGAAACTTTATAAAATTTCAAAATCCAGACCATATGATAGAGATTTTATTTGTTACTTTCAAAAATATTGTCAGAAATTAAAGCTTGAAATAGACAACGCCAAGAATAATTGGTTCAGTAATCAAATTGACGATTGTAGCGGTAATACTGGACAACAATGGAAAGTTGTCAACAAGCTAACTGGTTCATCAAATAACAATTCTGTGCAAGAGGTTGTGTTAGATAACGGTGAAGTAATTTGCGAGCCCAATACTGTCGCACAGGTTATCAATTACTACCTTATCAGTGTGCAGACTGAGGCGGGGGTGGAGGTGGTCACTGATAACACGGGACCTTGTACACACACACAAACACAACCTCTCCCACCCATACGCGCTAACCCGCACTCATTCCACATCACTCCGGTAACAGTTACTGAACTTATCAAAATCGTCAAAGGCCTCAAAAATAAAAAAATCTACCGGTTTTGATAAATTTTCTGTCTTGCTCATTAAACAAATAATAGATTTGATAGCTCCAGCCCTGGTATATGTAATTAATTTAAGTTTTAGTACAGGTGTTTTTCCAGAACAATTAAAATTAAGTACAGTTGTTCCGATTTTCAAATAAGGAAAATCCTCAAAAATTGATAACCTAAGACGAATTAGCATATTGTCAATATTCTCAAAAATTTTAGAAAAATTAATGCTTAGCAGAATTTTATTTTTTCTTAACTATCACAACTTTTTTTGTAAACATCAATTTGGTTTTATAAAGGGCAAGTCAACTGAGGATGCTCTGATTTCAATAACTAGTCAAATCTACCATAGTCTTAACGTAAGCAACAAAACTACTGGTCTGTTCATTGACTTCAGAAAAGCATTTGATCTAGTTGATTACAACATTCTATTGAACAAACTAGAACTAGCAGGGATAAGGGGTTTAGCGCCTAATTGGTTTGCCAGTTTCTTAACAAATAGAAGACAACAAGTAAAAATTAATAATTGTTTTAGTCCAGCCATGTTGGTTCAAAATGGAGTTCCGCAAGGTTCAGTTTCATCAGCAACGTTATTTTTAATATTTGTGAACGATTTATTGACTATAAACTTTAATGGCAGTATCACAGCGTTTGCTGATGTTTCTTTGTTATATTCAAATAAGTACACAAGAGTTTTAGCTGAATATATCTACCAAGATTTACTCACACTTAGAGCTTGGTGTATGTAAAATAAAATGATGGCAAATGTTGAAAAGACTAAGTTCATAAATTTTAATTTCACCGGATTCGATTTACCGTTTAATTAAAAATATCATTCTCCTTCTTGCGATTTTTTTATTTGCCATTGTCAATCAATAGAAAAAGTTAGTTGTATTAAATATCTTGGTTTAATTTTAGATGAAAAACTCAAATGGGATGAACATATTTAATTACTTACACAACAAAACAAAATCTTCCATAAGGAAATTTTACTTTTTAAGAAATTTTTGCAATACCGATTTGTTAAAGGTTTTATATTTTGCTCTACATTCGCAGCTTCAATACGGCGTTACTTGCTTCGGTGGTACTCACAAAACTCTAATTCAAAAACTTAAGCGGCCCATAGACGATCAATATTATTGTGCAATTTGGATTGCACAATACTTTGACGGCCGCCCACAGACGCTCAATATTGTTGTACAATAAGTTGGTTTGTGCAATAAATTGAATCGTGTGGGGGTGATATTGACGGTTGTACAATATTTGGCACAATCACGAACACAGACGATCAATTTGCTTGGCAACAGGTTGTGCAAACAGTCCTCGCCAGAACTTCATTCGATGAAGATGTTGAGTGAAACTGAGTTGTGTGCTGTTGCTATTGCTGTAGCGGTAAGTGCAAAGAAGAGAAAAAAAGAACAGAGCTCGCGAAAAGGGAGAAAATGGGCCAAACAGTGGTTCATTGACAGGGAGAAACACACCCACGAAACATTACTGAATGAACTGAGAGTTGCTGAACCAAATGATTTTCGCAACTTTTTACGGATGGACGGAGTATTATTCGACGAACTTCTCGCTTTGGTAACTCCTCAAATCGAGAAAATCAACACTACCATGTGCGATGCTATTCCTGCAAGCCAACGGTTGTCCATAACCCTACGATATCTCGCAACCGGGAACACCTTCGAAGATCTGAAGTTTTTAACTGCTGTTTCACCTCAGTCAATAGGTCGTATTGTTATGGAAACATGCACTGCTCTGATCAACTGCCTCAAGGAATACATAAAGGTAAGTACTTTGTTGAACTTCATTTTATTTGGCAGTAAAAATGTTGGCATACATGGAAAAATATAAATATAAAATAGGTACATATGAATATGAAAAAATATAAATACATTGAAAAAAAGTGCTTGCCTATAGAAAAGGTATTCACGTGAATTTGAAGTTGAATTATTTCTTCATTCTTGAAAAGTTGAGTAATATGAACTCGCATTTAGCGGACATTGTGAATTGGGATTATTTATTGAAGGGGTATTGAAGGGGATTGAAGGGAGGGATTGAACACTATAGGGAGTGGACGCACGTGAGGCGTTAATTTCCACTGAATGACGGTGTAAGGTCCCCATTTGTCCCTCAAATAAAATATCATTGATGGCCTTCTTCGCAAACATCTGTTGTCGTGGATCCATTTTTCTGAGCTCAACTGCCCAAGCTGCAGCCACTTTGCCGCAGTCGTCTTCTGGTTGCTGAAGGCGCCTGGTTGCCAATTGAACCAATTCATCAGTAGGATGTGGAGGTTTCTTTTTTTTCATGTTTTTAGAAGGTCCAACATTAGCCTGAAAAATCAAAAGAGAAAAACTTGTACAGTCATGCGTATTTTCAAAGAAACGTCAATATCATAGTCTGAGAGATCTTAAAATACTTTAGGTATTTTAACTATTATATTTCAACTATTTTAACTATACGCAATCATTAAAAGTTGTTGCTCTGTATAATGTAGTCATTGTTTGTTACAGGTACCAACTACAGACCAAGAATGGAAAGCAGTCGCGCAAGATTTCTATGATCAGTGGAATTTCCCTAACTGTCTGGGTGCAATAGATGGGAAACATGTCGCAATAAAGAAACCGTACAATTCAGGATCACTTTACTTCAACTATAAAAAAATTTTCAGCATTGTGATGATGGCAGTGGCAAATGCGAACTATGAGTTCATCATGGTTGATGTCGGAGTAAATGGTCGAATATCAGACGGCGGGGTACTCAATTACACGAATTTTGGGCAAGCGCTTGCAAATAAAACACTGGGGATTCCAGAACCTGCTCAACTGCCAAATAGTCAAAAAATATTGCCATTCGTTTTTGTGGGAGATGATGCCTTTGGACTAACTGAAAATTTGATGAAGCCCTACCCTGAAGCAGGATTAAATGCGGAGAGGAAAATTCTCAATTATCGGCTGAGTCGTGCTCGTCGTGTGATCGAAAATGTCTTTGGGATTTTGGTCAGCCGATTTGGTGTACTACAAAATCAAATAGCACTGGCTCCTGAAAAGGCTCGAACAGTTGTCTTGGCATGTTGTTATTTACACAACTTTCTTCGTAAACGCCAACCACGAACTTATGTCACAAGGAATCATGTGGATAGTGAGGATTTGATAGCTGGCGTTGTCACGAACGGATCGTGGAGGGATGGTGTAGGTGAGATAATACGACTACAGTCAAACAGTATCTTCCGGAATGCAACAAACACTGCTAAAGTGGTCAGAGATACCTATTGTAATTTCTTCAACAATGAGGGCCAGGTTTCATGGCAATGGAAAATTGCAGGTGTGAATACCTCGGTCGATAATTAAATGTGGAACAATAGACGTTTTTGGTTGGAAGAAAGTAGAAAGAAATATGCTTTAAATAATAAGTTTATATTGTGTGATGAACTTGTAGAGAAAATTAATCGAATAAACAACTTACTGTGTATCTGGTTCCATTATTTGCATCTTCATCACAATCCTCTTCATAAACCTCATCCAGAGTAGAGGTTTCTTGACATGTGTCCATCGTGCTGATTGAAGGAGTAGGTGTTTCTTGTGCCTGAAGAAACCTCATTTCTTCGAAATACCACAGTACAGGTTCGACATCTTCCGCACCTGCACCACTTTTCTCTGCTTCGCGAATCCGTTTTAATTCTTTACGAAAGTTCGTACGCAAAGAATTTATTTTTTTTACCACATCTGGTTTTTCAGCATCCGGATATTTTTCGCGGTATTTTTCCAACAACACATCGTACTGCTCCCCCTTTCTGGTACGATTAGTATAATCTTTGCACTTCGCATCCCAAAGAGCGGGAAGGCCGCGATAAACTTCAATAAACTCACAAATAAATTGTTTATCCGCTCTCTTGTCAACCATGACGACGCGTTCACCACTACTAGATGAGACAGACTGACGGGATATTGCGCAATGTTGCCTACAGACGGCACAATTCTTTCCCGTTTGCACAATATATTTTCACGGATTTGAATTTCACGCAATATATTGCACAACCTTTCAATGTCGTCTACACACGATCAGTTTTATTGTACAACCCGGGATATTGCACAATAATATTGATCGTCTATGGGCCGCTTAAGAGTCACTCAAAATTTTGTCCTTCGTGTCATACTAAGAAAACCAAAACGAGAAAGTTCCTTTCCACTCTATCAAGAATTAAGAATTTTACCGTTCCAACATCTTTTTATCTTCAAAGTACTAAAAATATTCTTTTTGCGTAATGGTAATAGAGAAGATCAATGTTTGGTCTACCATACAAGAAATGTAACTTATGGTCTTTTCAGACTCCCAAAAGTAAATAAGAGTATTTTAGACAATCTTTTCAATATTTGGGACCTAGACTTTTCAATCAATTGCCATTAAATATTAGAAATTCTAGGAATAAGTCTGTTTTTTGTACAAACTTGAAAGGGTGGTTACTATCTCAAAACGACATAAGCTATTTAAGCTCTGTACTTATGTAACTAGTTTTATTAACATATTTTCTGATTGGTAAATGTCATTTATGTAAATTAGTAATAGTAATTGCTTTAGTAAATTGTTTGTTAGAATTTAATTTCAATTTGTACTTGCAAGCACAGCAGGTGGAGTTTCTGTTTTTTCAATGGAGCTAGACTCATATTAGATGTTTTATTTTCTTGTCGTTTAATTTTTTAAACTGGCCACACAATTGTGTTAGTGACCAGTCTTTTTCCAAACAAGAATTTTGTATTTCATGTATTTGTAAATATTGGAAAATAAATCATTTACTCAGTTTATATTAATATTGAATTAAATTCATCTACCAACACGTACTATTCTAAGAAAACTTTTTTAAATTCGTATTTTATTATTTTTCTTCACATTGCACAATGTTTAAATATCACTTATGTCAAGTTTTACCGTCCTAAGTCTTCTCATTGGCTGTTCAACGGGAGACACCGGGAGTGGCACGAGATTCCCAAACACTACCTTGCCCCATGGCCAAAGTTCTCGAAAGGATTGCAGCTCCGCCCCGCCCCGTCCCCTGGTTGTCATATTTTTCTGTCCTTGTACCGTTTAGGAAAAATATTTGCTTGGAAGTTACCTTCTTATAAAATTACAAATAAATGCACTAGCATTTTTTCTACCACAACATTAATGAACTATTAATAAATTAATATAGTTCATTAATACTATATTACATTTTACTATTACATTACTAATATGTACTAGTACTAAACTAGTACTATACTATATATACTAGTACATTACTTACATTACTAATACTATTACATTACATTAGTAATATTACATTACTAAATACAAGTTACATTTCTTGTATGGTAGACCAATTAATTTAACCCTGTCAATATTTTTTTAATATTTAGTAGAAGTTCATTTTGTTGTACTCCATTCTAGGATCTAGGTTAAAATGTAGATAATTATTAAAGTAGATAAGTTTATTAGTTTAAGAACGTAGTTTTATAACATGTTTGTGTAGATGTAATTTAGTTTTTAGCACTTGAAAAAGGTTTGGGTTTTACCAAATCGAAACGTCGTGATTGTTACTTTTCACGTAATGATGGCAAATGTCCAACTACCTTTGTCTCCCTCATAAATTAATAGTTATGAGTTAACATTACTGTATTTATATTTTTAAAATAAAATAAAGGTCAATAGAGTCAGTGACCTAGAATTACTTATTGTTTTGATCAAGCCGGAATTATTGAATTAATATTTTATTGTACGCATTCGTTAATGTATTTTATATGATTTATTTCATAGACATGTTGTATATAGATGATTATCACGGTATTTATCTTGCCATAATAAATGTTGTACACTGTCATTACGAATAAACGTTTTATGCTGTAATTTGTGGTTATATTATATCAGGAACCACATGGGAACGCACATTTTAATGTAAACGAAATAAGCCATACAAAATTAAATAGACTAACTCTAAGTGAGTAAATCAGTCTGTAAAATGATACTGATATCAGTCGTCGAAGGTCTACATTGCATCCATCGATGTTAAGTTAAATGAAGAAAGATTTTTAGGAATGAAGTAGTAAAATCCATCCGCGACTAAGAAGTTCAGGGTTTCGCCACTTGGATCTCACGAATCACCGCATTTTTTAGCAATAAATTACCACGCAGGCTTTTGCGCGGTCCTATATTGCGGCTAAAGCTTTAAAGATATCGATCTGAAACCAAAACTAAATTGAAACTAGATAAATTTCTGACTAAAATCGCTTTTTAAAATCTCGATAACAGTTCTAGTTTTATTTCGGCACTAGTTTGAATATTGGATAACTTCAATATCCTATAAAATTGAAATGAAGGAGAATTCGAAAATTTTAAAAAGCGATTTGAGTCAAAAATGTCTTTATCTTTAAATAGATACTTCATTTATAATTTTACGACAGTAAATAAAGACATTATCTTGGACCACGCAAAGCAGTTTTTACTCTTCTCAGCGCGGGGGCTTAGAGCCCTCTTCAGGAAACGAATCATATAAAAGAGAAAAATGTTATGGTCATCAAAGAACACCTTGTGATTTGCTGCCCATTATTTATGAAATAGTCGATTGATAAATGACAAACTTGAACAATTATTTGATTGTGGATTCGAAATCTGATGTTTAATATTTCAATGTAAAATACAACAAATTCTACTTTAGTTTAGAATTTTACAGTATATTTCAAGTAGGCCTACACCTGGTTAGTGTCAGAGCTTATCTTACCTGCTTATCACATTTTGCACTTTATAAGCCATATAATTTATCATGTGATAATACTGATAACGGTATAATTGGCAACGGTATAATCCAGCCATCATTACTGGAAGAGATGGCGGTATTTATTTCCATAGAAACTGTATGATTTATTTGTAAAACTGAGGAAATATATTCATTTATTATTTATTCATTTATTCAACAATAGTATTAATTTGCATCACAGAAGAACATAAATGTAGTCGACAAATCTTAGTGTGGCCTGTTGTGTTTCAATCTTGATAGTTGATTTTTTATTAGATGTCAAGGTTTACAGAATGTCTACTGGTAAACAGTTAAATTTTATAAACTTTGCTGTTACTTGGATAGTTCATATTCTACAAATAAAATAGAATTATGTCCATGAGGTTAGTTTTATATTTCTTAGTAAACCTTTCGTCCTGAGCAGTATAACTAAAAAAAACTAAACAAATGTATTGCCGTTATTAAAACTTTTTGTGAATGCCTTAATGATTCCAACTCTCTTGAATAATTTGTAACTCTAAATAAATTTATGAAGTATGAAAATGTGTCACGTGATGCTAAGAATCGCAAAATTACTAAATCTCGCTTGGAATAGTGTCCCAAAACTGTTGAAAATATTTGCTATACTTAGTTGAAATATTATGTCCAAAATCCCCGAGTAACACTGAAATAGAATGAGTTTGGTTCTTCCAAAAACGTTTTGTAATGTTGATCCCCTATTGCTTTGTTACTGTTTACCTAACGTTTTACAGTATACTTGTTTTACTGTTAATGAACATCTCTAAGATTGATTAGTTCCCTTAATGTTCAACTACCTAACTATGACTAAATTTAACTAACACATGACTGAATTGTGCATATTAAAATACAGTTGTATGCACATTTTACATTGTGACCATTGCCTTTGTTACAGACATGCCTGGAGAAGGGTCGAAGGTGGATCTAGAGCCGGGGCGAAGGACGTCCGACAGCGTGCCCTTCAGTGGCATCTGTAAGTAGAAAAAATGTTATATCGATCTTTACTTCACGTTGATTTCAGTTGGGGGTTTGGAGATAAAATGGTTCCTAAGAATTGGTACAAACTTTCCCCTATATTAAACACAAAAAAATCAAAACTTTGAAAATTACCAGTTTGTTTCCATAATACAGTAGTCCCTCATTAATCCGACACAATTCAGACCAGGTATGTGTTGGATTAGTGAAAAAGCCGGATTATTGGAGTTCAATTGCAAAACATGCTTCAATTACATAATAGAATCTATATTGTAATTAAGAAAGTAAATTTTTACAATGAAGATGTACAATAGTTTCAAAGTAAGAAAAGTATGGTACACCAGTTGAAACTGTGTTAAATAACACTGTTGCATATGCATAAAAAACAAGTTAAAAAGCTTTCAACAATTGAAAACATTAATCCTTTAAAACTTTGAAAAAAAGAAAAAAATAGTTAAAATAAAATGTAACTATTGATAAAAATAAAAAAATAATGGTAAAAATTATTAAGAGTTGTGCTGACAGAATATTATTTTCAAAATTTATCTTTCAATATTTCCTATCATTTTTTAATGCAATGTTTTGCCATTATTAATAACATGTTTAAACAAAGAAACTCTAATATATTTAACTCTCTATAAAAACCTTTTAATTATTATAAACTATAAAACTAGAAGCATAATAATATTCATAATGATGTGATATGAATTGTAAACAGAATGGAATGTTGCCATCAGGTGTTTTTAACAAGTAGGAAGTGATAAGAAAGGGTCAGGATAAACAAGGGTGGGGCTCAAGCTACAAGGAGGATCTTCACTCTTTACTGCCTTAGGAATTCTAATGTTATCTGTTCTTTCAAGTGCTGATAGAACTGATAAGGAAATAGGCCGACTGTGGGCAGATATTTTCTGACGAAGTTATTTTGTTTATCTTACGTATGAAAAAGTTATTTCGTTTTTATTTTGATCAGAAATTGTCGTTTCATTGTTCTGTTTATCAGCACTTTTTACTCCTGAAACATTCCTGAAATGAAAGCTATCTCCCCCTTTGGTTTTCTGGAACCATAACCGCTTCTTTTTTTATCAATAAAAATAGAACTACTCGTGCCGGACTGATCACTTCCCGGTCATGGCACTGTCACGTCACTGCCAAGTGTGAATTGACCTTTAATGGGGGGCCGGACTGGCGCAGGGCCGAATTATAGAGGGACTACTGTATGTTTTTTTCACAACTCAAAAACTGGTCAATTTAGAGACATGTGGTTTTTACTAAAATATGTTAAATTGTAATTCACATATTTCCTGAAAATGTAATCAAAACCGTTAGAGCCGTTTTTGATAAAATTCCATTTTTGTAAATATTGTATATATTTTGCCCATAAGAATAAAAAAAAACTAAAATTTAAAAAAGTGAAAATTGGTCTGGAGATATTGCCTAATACACCTACATACCAAAATTCATAAAAATTTATACATCCGTGTGGTTTCCAGCGAACTGCACAGACACACACGGACAGACACCAACATTTTTTTTCGAAAAAAAACTTTTTTTGTTCAGGGGACCCTAAAAAGGATTTTTAGACCAACTTGTAAAAAGGACTTTTTGGAGGATCACAATACTCTATGCTACCGCATATGGGAGAAAATAAAAACTACAACACTTTTTTCCATTTTCTGACAACAGGAAATCGAGGGATAGATGACAAAATGTCTCAAAACACGTACTGTTATTCCTAGAATCAGAAACCTACAAACAGAAGATAGGACAGGTAGGTGCACGTCTCTGGCCCAGCAATGTTGGAAATTTAATAAAGAAATTAATACCATTATTTAGTATTTAAGTGGTACTAAATGGTAAAACATAAGAAAAATAAGGCATCTCCATAAAGACGAATTATGATATAAAAATTTTGATTCTTAGACAGTTATTTTTCTTTGTATGATGTGGTAAAGTGGCAGTGTTCAAACCATCGCGTGTCGCGTTCTTATAATCGCCTAATGATTCCCTGAAGATTCGATGTTCGATCTTTATAGTTTGACTTTTTACATAATTTTTCAACATAACATATATATTAAAATGTAGGTAAGCTATGAATATATAATCTACGAGAACTACGCACTCGATGCTCCGTTGGGACGGTAAGTGAAGCGGAGCGCCATTTTGGTGGGGACCGCCGTCTTCACCGCAGTAGGGTCTATGCTGACGCTATTTGTGTTACTCGCTCTGTAATCCTAGAGTAGCAATGACATTTTACCCTCATCTGGCCAAGACATGCTTTTCTATTTCAACCGAACGGTTTGTGTTTATTATTATAGTGAGTAAATAGTGAACACTGTCTGATTGTTAAAGGTCCATTCTAGTGGGCCGTAAGTTGATACTATGAATTTTGTAAAGTAAAATCACCAAGAATGAAATTTAAAGTATCACATATTCAACTGTGAAAAAAATACTAAATTAATCAATTGTTTACAAAAACCAACGCATGTCCACTAGAATAGGTCTGCACCTTTAAAATAACACGTCAAGTGTTACGTACGATAATTATTACGAGCCAGATCGTTGAAATAGAAACCCATTTTTTGGCGTTTTTCGCTGAGGGAAACAGCTTCCTTTATCAACAGGGTAGTACGAGGTGGTCTGTATAATTTCGGCTCTCCATTTGTTGTGTCAACAAAAGTCCAACTTCGATATTGTTCAATCAGAAAGCGTTCGGATTATAAATCAATCAAGTTGTATTATATACGATAAATTGCGATGTCGAGTTAGCAGTAATAGGTTTCCATTCCTGATTGTCGACGTGATAGTTGGTTATCACGGCCACACCAGCTGCTTGGAGACACCCATCCAGGTACTAATCTGATTGTAAATATTTATAACTCGAAAAAATAATAAAAGCTGTGTTAAAATAAATTTTCCGAAGAAAATACGTTATCAATAACATCCAAGTAGTGAACTTTGTGAACTTAATTTTGGAGATAAAGTTATTTTTTTAACTTTACTGTTGGTAGTATTTCACATGGCGATAAAATGAAAAAAAATTATGGATATTTAATTTTCTTGCTGGTCGTAATCTTTTTACTTCACTTGGAAACGAAGTAAAATAATGTTTAAACCCAAGCAACATGTAATACAGTTCAGTTTCTTTTTTTTTACCATGCTAAGATATGTTACTTTGTGAATTTGTTTTTACTATACTGTAATGTTAAAGGAAAAGACTTCCCATTTTTAAGCTGTTAAAGAAATGATAAACAGGGAGTGCGTAGCCCTGCCGCAACAAAGGTTACATACGAGGAGAGTTGTGGTATTTTCAAAAGAATCAATAGCACTATAGCAGAAAACATAAAACTATGTCAATAAAATGCTATCTCCCCATAAAACCTGGTGATTTACAGCATGGAGTTATTAAAGAAAGAAAAAATTACCATTTTTATTCATCAATAACATTTCAATTGTACGAGTCATGTTTTCTACTGGTCATGTTGGTGTTAGCGGTAGCTAAAAAACTAAAATTGTATGGCAACAGATGATTGTTGAAACATGTTGTCAAATAATAATGTTCTTTTATTTAAAATGTTTTAGTAATAGCATTGAGAAAGCTTTTTGTATTTTTCATATAGAGAAAACTTAATAAGTTAAGCATCAAGAACCAAGAATAATTTACTGTCGTCCAGTTATCACACGCAAAGTTAGAATATCTTATAATCGTGTATTAAACTTATTTATCATCTCCTTGATTTATATATAAGTTTGGTGAACTGCAGATCATTTCCTCTATCGAGTAAAATCCTTTGCATTTCAACCACTTACTGAAGAAACTTTTGAAATCCTGTTCTTTCTGAGATATGTAATCTATTAAAATTACGCCCATCTGTATGATAATATTTCACTGTGAGTTTTAGTGATTCTAACGTGTCTTATACAGTAGATATATGGCACAAGGATATATATATATATATATATATATATATATATATATATATATACTTTAGTTCATACGAAATAAAATCTCGATGTGCTTATATCGTATGAACTAAAGTTTGGAAAATAAAAATACAAGGTAAAGTATTTCTAACTTTACAAAACACTTGCATGATTCCATCGTACCGATGCCCATAATATTACAAATTTCTTTCTTTTGGCACTTAAATTCCTCTTTAGGTCTATCTGAAATGCCCAAAGTATTGTGCCATAAGATAAGATATTGTAGTAACTTCTTTTTTAGGTTCGTGACAAGGAACAAGTTTTTATACCCCATTACCTTTTAACCTTTTACCCCTTTCGGATTTAAAGAAGACATAACAAGATGAAGTGATTATCGAATTGATATCTACTGTGTAACAGGTGGAGCTCATAGAAAACATCCTCTTTGTAATATTGTCGTTGTATTTTCCATCAGTTAAATACATCGCACAATGTTCATTAAAAAGTGTCTTTTTTTAATAATTCTATATCTGATAATACACAATGAATAGTTTTTATTGCCAAGTCTATTGCAAAATCGATATTGACAGTGAGTTATCTACAGTTTGTTTAAGTTTTGCAATATAAAGTAAAATAATTACCTCATTTGAGTATTAGCTCAATTTGAAAAGAAATGGATGATAAAGACCTTAAATTTTTTAAAACTTTACTGATCAAGCACGATATTCCTATCACTAGAAAGGTAGACTGCGGCCGATCCAATATATTTCTATCCAGTAAATTTCTCCCACTTCCTGACATTTCATTATCCAACTGTTTATCAACATAACACCTTTGGCGATAATTCGTTCGTGTCGACGTCGATCGGTAATCGATGGACGGTCGTTGCCGTGGTGTTCGTCCACAACTTGCAAGTCCGGTCGGTGTCAGAAGTGGTGGCGTGCAGCTAGTTGTCGAGTGTCGTTTGGAATTTGTGGACAATAAATACTAATTTTTTTAATTTTAGTTCTGCGTCGTGATTGTTCGTATAGTTGTAAATAATCCAATTTCGTACATTGTCCGCAAACCAAATTACCTTTTATGTGCACCTTTGATAGTAGAAAATAGGCTACAGTATTGAAAATAGATTTATGAAAAATATTTGGTCGAGAGAAATTTAAAAAGGCGTTAATTTGACGATTTAATTTAACTACTTCTTACATTTGTTTGTTTGGAAAAAGTGGAAATAATTCTGGATATTTGTCTAGTTATTTTACTAGATTAAAAATAATATAAGACAAGCTATTTATTTTGTGATAGCACAATAGTAGTTAACTTTTACGCAAATTTAATTTTTCTGGAGTTGTTCAAAATGCCATTGTTCAAATTTTATAGTTGTTTGCCGTATCAGAATATACGAAATGAACTGTTTTTAATTTAGTTTTACAAATATTTGGAAAATACTGTGGCTACATATACAGGATGTTACAAAAAGGTTGGGCTGACTATGCATTTTCAGATTCTATGTTTGATTCTAAGCTAAAAATGAAGAACGATATTATTTCAATTTCCGCTTTGTTTAACAGCTAAACGCCATTTTGTTTGTCCATAAAACAATTGATATGTTTGTTGTTATCTTTACGATTGTTACAAAACTGGCTAAACGGTTTCATGTTAAAAGGTATGTAATAAAAAATATTTCAAAATTATCTTTATTATTTTCAAAATGCCGGTCATTTTATTTTAATTTTATCAAATGTTCAAGACACAAACAACCTTCCCTTTCTAATGATGCCTCGTTTGTAAAAATCGCTTAAGAAAAAACTATTTTATGAAGTAACATTAATTTACATAATTTTCGAATACTGTCAAATTAGTAGCCATTTAGTTTGCATGTGAGTTAAGGCTAATTCATAAAATAGTTATTTCTTAAGCGATTTTTACAAATGATGTATAAGTGGAAGGGGGAGGTTGTTTTAGAACTGTTCTCATAAAATGGCCGCCATTTTGGAAATAATAAAGATAATTTTGAAATATTTTTTATTAAATACTACCTTTTAACACGAACCCGTTTACCCAGTGTTGTAACAATCGTAAAGATAACAACAAAGATATTAATTAATTGTTTTATGAAAAAGAAAAAAAAAATGGCGTCTAGTTGCTAAAAAAGCGCAAATAGAAAAAATATTCTTCTTCATTTTTAGCTTAGCACACATAGAATCTGAAAATGCATAGCCAGCCTAACCTTTTTGTAACACCCTGTATAGTGTCTTTTTAATAACACTGTATTTTAAAATACATAATAGTTTTCAATATAAAGTGTGTGGCAAAATATATTAGAGTTTTGCACCATACAGTGGCATTAGTACCGGTATGTCAATTAAATATTACCTCGGTACCGGTAATTCCTACATTAGGCCTACATGTATTCCCTTTAAACTAGTGGTTCACTTTAAGACACTTTAAGTGACAATTAAGTGGCTCATAAAACAGTCCACTTCACTTAGTCATCCGTCACGTAAGTATATACAGTGCAATCACACACTCACTCGCCAGAGGAGGATTTCATATGCACTTCTGAAGTTATTGTAAACAGTAAACGTAGACACTTACGTAACTGTGTCGAATAGTTGCTGATAGTTTACAACTTTTCATATTTATCTACGAGTTATTGTAAATAGCTAATTTACAATTGGCTATGTAAAGTTCATGTATAGTACAATTCAACTATTCGAGTAGTTTTAAACAGTTAACAAGTTTTTATTGTTATACCTGAAGTTACTGTTAGCGCAGAAAGTACAGTATGCTTCAGCATAAATTCAGTTTTTGAAAACTCAATAAAACCCGTTGTATGAATCAATATTTGTATTTTTTTCTATATGATGTAGGCACGTGTGTAAAGGTTTGTTTTACATAGTTTCGAAGATCAAATCGGATAGGTGATGTCGCCCATTCTCCATACACTGAGTAAACATATTGTTGGCAAAGCAGGCGTTATGCTGGCAATTTCATCTTGGAATTTGATCCGCAAATCTTGTAGGGTCCCTGGAAAATTCACATAAACACAGGATTTCAAAAATCCCCATAGAACAAAATCACAAGGGGCTAATGGAACAAAATCAAAACAGAGGGAGTGCTCCAAATCACCTTAATCGAGATGAGGCGCTCTATGAAGTGTTCCCTCAAAACAGTCACCGGTGCTGTTGGAAGCGTGTGCCGTCTGATTGGAAACAAAGTGAATTAGTCTGAATTAGTAATTAATAAGCTTGGGTGCGTAGCCGTGGGGTTACTAACCGTAGTATTAACAAATATTACAATAATAAACATAAGATGATAGTAACACCTCTTCAAGACAATTGAATATCTATTGTAAAAACATTAACATTTTATGAAAACTCCTCACCCAAGTCCAGCTGTCATTGGCCGTGCATGTATATTGTAGTGGTTGACTAGAGTGTTTTCTATGTAAGTTTCATAGAATTTTAACAAAACAAAAAAGATAATTTCCTGAAACAAAGTTTTCTTGGCTTCCAGAGATCGTAAAATGAACGAATCCTAAATCCAAATTTAAAATCACTTTAAAATTATCAATTTAAATTTATTAAATCAGTATAAAATCACTGAATTTACTTACGCATAGAAGAGTAATATATCGTACCTTCACATTTCATAAGAATTACAACGTGACAAAGAATCTCTAGAAGCCAGAAAACGTTGTTTTTGGAAATTAATAAGTACTTCTTTTCTCGAAAAGTTAAAATTTTAAAACCTACCAAATTTATAGAAAACATTCCTGTTAACTATGTATTACAATATAAATGCTATACATTAACGGGGTTTCCGTAATAAAAGTGTAAAGTTTGGGGTCAGTGAAAACTAGTTCAAATTCCGTTATTTTTTTTGTTCTAACTAGGATAAAAATTATTAAAACTTATGATAACATTTTAAAATGCATATGTTATAACGTACGATTGAATGATAAAAACAATAATGTGATTGGAATCGCCACAGGCCTCTTAGTTTCTTAGTAAAAGACCTTGAGCCTCGGGTAAACATAATTTCTGCACCGACAGTATTATATCTATTATGAAATTAAGACGAATATTTTCATACGTTTACGACTTTTAATATTTATCTCTCGAGTCATTCATAATGCATCATTCAATTATATCGATATGTGTTAGACATTTAAAAAATGTTCATATTTACCTTCAATGCCCTTGTAGATAATTCATTTGAGTATATTATTTTCGCACGGTTTACATTTCTTTGTCGTCCTAGTTTGTGATACAAGTGTTTATATGCTTACTGTATAAAACATAGGGCTGTCTGTGTGTTCTTTATCCCTACATATACTCCGTAGCTTGAGGTATAACTTTACACTTGCTTATCACTAGATAACCCTTTACAGTCCATTCCTTCGGCGATAGCCGCTAGTGGATTACACGCTCATACTACCACTTACCCACAACGACAGGGCTGTTCACCTCTCCTTCCGACCACTCCTAATCAGTGAAAAGTTAACGTTCCTCCTATACTTTGGAAGGTTTTTCAAATGTGATCTTTTTTATCGTAATATTTTCATAATTTACCTAACATAAAAATGAAAATTAGTCCAAACACGAAAGGAATGCAATATAAACTAATAAATATAAAACAGAAACATTATCAATTTTTGAATTAAAACAAACAAGTAAATTTGTTAGTTTATAAATCATCCCATTCGTGTTTGGAGTCGTCTTCCTCATAATTTTTAGTAGATGACAAAAATAACATGTTAAATGATAAAACTCATTTGAAAACTCCATTGTTGCCAAAGTGTAGTGGAAGTCCTCTTGTTTGCTAATTAGGGGTTGCCCCAAGGAGAGGTGAACAGCTCCTACCATCGTACGTGTGTGTTACGAAGGGCTATAATCTTAGCGGCCATAGTTGAAGAAATAGACTGTTGTACATATGCAGCCTACTTCTACGTCACATCACTAACTATCCTATGTTTATTTTCTATCAATTGAATGTGCTTCTCTCGACATAGATATGACAGCTTGTCACTGCCAATACTAAAATTAATCCATAGTTTTACGGATACGGGCTCACGAAAAACTAACGAATAGCCTAGTTGGAACTGGAGGAGTTGGGTTCCTGAGTTTTACGTGGCTGTGAGTAAAAATCATTTTGCGCATTGACCTGTAGTGAAGCGTGTTGTGAAAGTGAGTACAGTGTTATTGTGTGAGACCGAGACGGCGGGCCGACGCCGAGTCAGCCCCGTCATGGAGACGCTGGCGGTGCAACAGTTGGTGCCTGGGTTAGGAGGGACTCCGCCCACCAGGGAACTCTCGGCCCGACGACGTAGCTTCGCTCGCCTGGTCGCCCAGGATGGCTCTTTCCCTCGACAGACCCTGCCGCTGCATACCACCGGTGTGCTATGTCACAGAGTAGAAAGGAACAGAGGTCGCATCCAATAGTGCACTAAATGTATGTCGAGTAGTCATTTCCCAAGTTTGCAACCGGACTACAGGGCCAGCACCTTGTCAGTCCGCAAATCCTCAAAGATTTTAACTTAGTAATTATTACTACAGGTATATAAAGATGTACATCAGTTGAAATCTGGTATAACTGCCACTTGGGCGTTCGATGCGGCCACAAGAAAGCAACCTCTGATTCTATCTTCTCTGTGGTACTCCTAACTTTACACCACATTTGGATGTGTTTTGTTTGTTTTAAAATAATGTCCAGTGTTTTTATTTTAGACACCTAAGGTTTATAAATTAAAGATAATAAACCACAGAACTGAGTATATTCCAAAAGGGTTACAACATAACCCTTTAGCTGTTCACAATAGTAATAAAAAAATTAATTTAAAATAAAAATAATAACTGAGAGTGTTTTAAACATGTCTTTTTAACGTACTACATTTATGGTATGCAGTGTTTTAAGTACCGTATAATTGATAAAACTTAAAAAGTTTGTAAATATTAAAAATTAATTTAGAAATGTGTTTTGTTTTTAGCTCATCTGACAAAAAGTAGCTCACCCCTGAATCGAGCACAATAAAAAACATACATATTTCCTAAATATAACTGTAATTTTATTGTAGGCCTAATGTATTTTTTAGTTTGGAGTTGTACAACTTTTTTACGTTTGACAGTAGTATAAAACAATTTGTATAAAAACACCAATTAAATAAAAAACAAATTTAAAAATATATATAAAGAAAGGAAAGAATCCTCCGATATGAGAAGGTAAAAATTATGCAAAATATTGACGTGAGAAGGACAAGGAAAATTAAGGAAGTAAGGAAAAAAGGCAAACTGGGGAGGATGAGTCGTCTGTGTTGTTCAGCGTCGAGGACTCTTCGCCGAGCTCTTGGAGTAGCTAAGCGTTTGGCGGGATATTACCTTTTTTATAACAACATTCTCGTTCATACTGTATCAAGCAAGTGTTCCTTATTTGTTCTAATCAGTTTGGTTTTAAAATATTGTAAATATATTTATTGAAATATATTTTAAATAAAATATTTTAATTTTTAAAATATTTAAAATATTTGCAGGACTAACGTAATTTGTACAAAACAAAATACTAAATCAATCAAGGCTGATAGTTGAAACATTGAAGATAATAGCAAGTACAGTATATACAAACTGATTCTGTGTCTGTAAAGTTGTGTACTATAAGTTACTAAACAATTATTGAATAATTCTCACGTTCCTTTATAACATTGATAATCGATTTATCGATTAATAATAATACTCACTGCAGTAGCAACTCTTAGATTTACTACACGATATTCAGCAGACCATGGGAGAAAGAAGAAATGTAAAGTGGGTGGCCCGGATCAAAGGAGTACATCCTGGGGCAGACGCACAGAGCAAACAATACAAATTTGTATTTCTTGCTCTGTGGTCAGACGAGGCTGGTTGGAAGCCGCTACCTGCTGGATCAGCAGATTGCCACCAAAACGTCAGCATGCAGCGTCGTCTGACCAGTCAGCGGCGAATACTCACAATAAATACACATATATAAGAAGCGAAAAGCTAATGTTAAAAAGTTAGACTACTTTTTTCCAATTTTTCCAATCTTTGCGCGGCCGCCTAGCGTGAGATTGCAAATCGCCATGAGAATGAGAGCGAAAGCCAACCAGCGCTGCGTTTCGGCAGCCGCGCTAACCTCTTTCGTTTGCTACATGAAGTCTATTTCCCAATCTCTTTTCGCTTCTTATATTATGTGTATTCATTGGTATTTACCAGCACTGACAAAAATCGAACATGTTTAACTTTCGTCAGCTAGTTGTCAGCAATCAGCGAAATTGTGAGCCAGCGCTAGCTTCAGCTGTCCAGTGTGACCGCTCTAGGAGCTCAGTACGCGGAGGTACACTCTAATATAGTGGCTCCTAACCTTTTACCGCCAAGGACTACTAGACACCTTATAAAAATATCGGCGGACCACGAGAGATTGCTCTGTTAATCTGAGATCATTAAATTAAAATCATATTTTAAAATTAAATCGACGTTTTAATTGACTGCAATATATATATATATATATATATATATATATATATATATATATATATATATATATATATATATATATATATATATGAACACAGTTTACAGTATGTAGTGTATCATAAAGAGCTTGCCCATAAATGTATAAAATTATGCTAACAATAAAAAGCCTATATTATGTAACAATGAATATTTTAGTGGCTGGCTTGGTCTTGCAGTTTACTAGCAAGTACTATTCTAATATTTAGCTTAAAAGAAGTCATATTGATGCAGCAAAAAATTTGACATATCTTATTCTTAGTAGAACACATATCAAGAGCAACTGCCCCCTAATATATACTTTTTTGTAACCAGGGGTCTGTGTACTTGCTTGTACCCTAGGGTCTGTGTACTTGCTTGTACCCAAGGGTCAGTGTACTTATTTGTAATCAAGGGTTCGTGTGCTTGTTTGTGTAGTAAGCAACAAATAATTTGATTTTCTACATATTTTAAAAATTATATTGAAATTTGTGTACTTAATGGTCCACAAGCGGATGTATACTTGTTTGTACCCAAGGCTTTATCTACTTGTTTTTTCTAAGGGTCTGTGTACTTGCTTGTACTCAAGGTTTGTATACTTGATTTTACTAAGGCTCTGTGGACTTGCTTGTTCTCAAAGTTTGTGTACTTGTTTGTACCCTAGGTTTTGTACATTTGTTTGTACCCAAGGTTTTGTGTACTTGTTTTGTACCCAAGGTTTTGTGTACTTGTTTGTACCCAAGATTCTGTGTACTTATTTTTACTCAAGGATCTATGTAATCTATCAAGGATTATGTAACCTACATAAATAATCAAGCAAGTTATAAATTTAGACTGATGAGTCATCAATGCTGATATCACTTGTCACCAAGTGCTGTATCAGTAGCATGAGTCACACTCACAGTCCACAGTGTATCTTATGGATCTAACTATGTGACCTTACATATACGATGATTGCGAAATTGGAGGACAGTAAAAATAACGAACAGTCAATTAAAAAAAACTTAATTACATATTTTGATTGTTCTGGTTCATCGTAAACAGAACATGTAAAAAACCTCGTTTGTAATCCAACGATTCCGTCATTTATTTATAAGTAATGTTCTTATTTGATTCGAAACTTGAAAATAATATCAAACTAATACAACTTGTAATTTTTTATCGAAATTATATTTCTTATTTTTTTAAAAATTGTGTCTATATTCATGTTCTACGATCTTCTTGCCCTCACGTTTTTTTAATTGTATTTTATTTTTCAATATTTTGGATTCGAATTTTTCTTCTCATTGATGGGGGCCGTTTCGCTCCACGAAAAACGCCCAAAACAAGGTTTCCTATCTCAACGATTCGGCCCGTAATAATGATTCTATCGTAACACTAGAAGTGTCATTTGGTGTTTTTTAAAAGATGAGTATTTTTATTATTTTTTTTACATTTAAATATGTGAAACTTGAAATGTCATTCTTGACGATTTTAAATTAAAACATCCATAGTATCAGCTTACGGTCTACTAGATTGGACCTTTAATAAACCAAACTGGATTTATTATAACTCGTTATAACAATAAACATGAACAGTTCAGTTGAAATAGAGCGGCATGTTTTAACTGTTATAGAAAATTGCATGTGTACTGTATTGTACTGTAGTGTTATCGAATCACAGCGGTGACTTGGCCACCTTCGTTTTTGTCGTATTATATTCATTTGGCATGATATTCAGTTGTGGTATAAAGGGAAAACACACGTTTTATCTACTGCGAGAACATTAGCTGTCTAGTGGACGGTCTCTGCAGCACTGCCACACATTGATTGTCGTACTGCTAAAAACAAACCTACCATCCTCTTTGAGGTTGCCGGGTGTATATTTAGATTCCGTAGCGCACTCGCACACTGTAGCGGTGGACTGAGTAGTTAGTTTGTGTACGTGGTAGTGTCCACAGTAGTGCCACGCCCATTACAACATATTGCACCAACTTACACTAAAGTCAGTGTTACTACAGTTAGGTCGTAAACGATTGGTCACAAGCACGTCAGACGGAATGGCATCACGCGAGTCCACCGCTACCGTTCAGCTGTTGGAACCACGCCCGGGGACTAACAAGTATGACATCAGAGAATGTAAGCTAAAACATGTTCACCTGTTCGTAGTTTTTGATGTACTATCCACATTCCTTATGTATCTCGGTTTAAATTATAATTTATCCATGTGGAACGTTTATCTATTTATTATTATCTGACTATGATCTTCAAGATGTGGGCGAATATGGATTTCGAATGAGTTTGATGAGTGTAGATGAACGAATGAAGTTACAAACTAAGGCCGATCATTCCTTGGAAAGTGACATTAATTAATATCCCAATGACAAATGAACAGCCGGTGGTTATCAGTTGATCCCTTTCAAAATTTGTTATGACTCCGATTGGCATCGAACCACAGTATAATAAAATAAACGCTCAGTAACGATTAGCGAAGCGAAGAGAGCCGAATCATAACTAATATGCAGAGGCTGTCAGCCATTTTGGTTTAATCCCATAAGAACAACTTTAATTGCGAAACCAGTTTTTCCTTATTTATTTACAAAATTTTGTTAATGAGATTGTTAATGAGAGTCATTATAAACGATTTCACATGGCGCGTTGGGTTTACTTTTGATATTTTGAATACATACACCTAGGTTTAAACTTCAAACTAAATATTTTTATATTTTTTCTATAAAACTAATTAGGAATTAATAAAGCAATTCCAACGTGCAATATCTAATTCAATTTGTTTGGAAAAAATTTGTTTAAAAATAATTGTTTGGTTTGGAGACGCGTGGTCGTATGTCCGGTTCGCGAAAATAATATAGTTCTTATGGGATTGAAACCAACATGGCCGCCAGCCTCTGCAGGATAAAAATAAAATTGTTTATGTAGCGTTTTAAAATATAGTGTTTTGTGTTGTTTGGTTGCAGATTAGCTTACGGTTTCTTAACCAAATGATACATTGTAATAAATCTATTCTTGTCAGTGTTGGAGATATGATTATTACTCTATGTTCAAGAGGCAGTCGTCAAAAATATTGAGACTTATCAATACATCGAGGAGCACGCGTCGCCAGTGTGCAAGTAAATAAAAAAAGGCTTAAGGATTGGTCCTATAAGACATTGTTTGGGATAACAATTAAATTTGGAATGTTTTCTAACAATTTTCTGACGGGTAGATTTTCCTGACAAAAAATGTAATTCCTAGCTTACCAACTTTAATGTGTTGAAACTGAAAATTTTTAAATAGTTTTGGTTATTTGTTTTTCTTAAATAATCATAATTTATTCAATTTGGCGTAACATTTATGCACGTAATTAGTGTGTCATAGTCATATATAGATTATTAATGAGCGAGCGTTGGCGCTGCTTGCACTCGGTAGTGAGTGAAAAGTGCAGTTGGTCAGCCACATTCTACTGAAGTCGTCGACAAAGGGTGTCCGACTACCGTCAAACAAACAGTATATAGCCCTTGTAAGCTTCTTATCTGCTGGAGAATTGTCTGGGTTCTGGGCTTCAAAATGTTTTGAAACATTGGGCGGGTTGAGGCAGGAAATTATGAGAACTTCCTTCCTCAACCAGTCCCACGCCACGGGTAAGTTGATATTGTTGATTTCCCATTTCTTGTTGTCATTTATCAATCAATACATAAATTCATAGAAAGCACATTTTATTTGTAATATTAATCTTGACTGTAATGCAAACTAACAATCGTGTAGGTTTTCTTTAACTTCACACTTGTCCAGTATTTTACGTTATATCTATAGAGTAATAAAAACAGACAACTATTTATTGAGTAAAATAAATTTCAAAGGTTGTATTTATGAAAAATCTTTATTTGTCAACTTAGGGAGCGGGTTGCCAAATGATATTGTCGTGTCGGGTTTATAGATCCGTCCCTGATTTCTAAGATGCAAGAGAGCATGTCTACTCTATAGTCTAGTGCTATGTCTATCTTTATTAGAGTGCTTTTGAGTGCGTGAGAGGTTACTAAATACGTTTACTAACCACTCTTTTTTGCATACTAACTCTTTTTTTTTTGCACTTTGTTTGAACTTGTGATTTACAACGGAGTTGCACAATTAGTTTGAAGCGCACTATAAGATTTACAACAGAGTTGCACAACAAGTTTAAGTGCTTGCGCACTATAAAAGTTGTACAACCAAAAATCGTGTTTTACAACAGGCTGCAGCCTCCCGGCCTGAGTCGGTAAAGATTATAGGGAATCGTTGTTTTATGAAATGTTGTTACATAACTTGTTGAAAATTGTTATGTGCCGTGGCAACTTGTTCATAAAACACTGCCGACGACGACGTTCGGTGCTGGCAAACGCACGATCTAGTTCCTGCTCAGACACCAACATTTTTCTCGAGCCTGTTGCCGCAGAAGTCAGTCCATCTCATAGTAGAGATGGAAGTGTTGTGTTGTAAATCTAGTGAAAATCACCTCCATTGTATTTCTACCTCGCTTCCAACAATGACTACAAATACACTAAGACGAAAAGTTCTTATGGGATTTTTTCAGACAAGCGGGAGGGAAGCTTACGCAAACAGCCGCTACGAGCGCTGCTCCGAAAGACAGGGAGCAGGCGGGCGAGCGCTCGTGCCTCCTAGTGGCCGTTTGCGTAAAGTCGAGTTTCTACCTGGACGACTGGTCTGAAATTTTAACATGGCTACTTTTCGTCTTAGTGTATTTGTAGTCATTGCTTCCAACGAAGGGCGTACCCAAAATCGTCTGTTAGTTCTTAAATTTTACGCACAACATATAAACCACACATCCGGCGTCCCAGCGACCATCGCATCCTCACCGCTTGAAGCCACTGTGCATGGCGACTAAAGGTTGCCTGAAACTGATGTACAGGACAGTCGTTTAGGTATATGTTCTACAATGAATGTTGAAAAATGTTGAATGAACAAAAGTTAATATTTTATAAAACAAAAGTTTAATCAAACATTTTCCTCCATCCTATGTATACGTGAAGGCTACTCAGATCAGACCACCACCACAGTGCAAGCTGGTGCTAGCTCAGCAAGCAACACATCCGTTCTGGCGTCTGTTCAGTTTGTTTAAGTCTGCTTTCTAAGATATCCTCCTATTGGCAAGACGGAGTGATAAGATAAAATATTTATCATCTGTCAAGTCAGTCCCAAACGAGGAACTGACAGACAGTCTTAAACAATCGATGCCGTGTATCTTTCTTTCTTGATGTATGACATAACAATTGCGATTAGGTAATCGTAAAAGTTAGATTTTTGTAGGATATAGCTTTTTATAAGATTCTTTCCTACAGATAATCTTATGTCATACCATACATACACAATCGCTAAAACTACGGAAATAGGTAAATAAACTCGTATTAACAATTTAGTTTATGTAACTATGTTTTGCTAACTTTAATGAATGCGTGGACTATAAAAACTGATAAAAAGTAATCACAAAATCAAAATTTCGCATAGAAGTGGTTGGGGTTAAAGGTTTAAAAGGTTGTTAAAAGTATAAAAAAGTTAATAATTAAAAAAGATTACCGTATGTTTTAAAAACGAATAGCCCTTGGAGAGTTTTGATTGGCCACAATTCAGTTACATTGCATTTTAAGTGAATAAATAAATATTGATCGAACATTTTGAAATTTTGTGTAAACTTTATATAGAAGTAGTGGATGCTTACTGTGTTAGTATGAATTGATTATATAATAAAACTAATTTGTAATAATAGAAGTAAATATTAGTTCATATATTTCAGAAAAGGCATGGAAATGTCTGTGAGGAAGCTTTTTTATTTTTGGTCAGGTAAGTTTCGTCAGCGGGAAAGTTGTAGATAAAAACTGGTATTTTATTTTTTATTTTAAACTTTTTCACTAAACTTTGAACTTTTCATTACCGACTAAACTTTGAAGTTTAGTCGGTAATGACTTAGTAAGTTGTTGATCTTAACTTTTTGCTGTTTATTAACTCTCTTTGAATATATTTATAAATACTATTTTTTGTGTTTAGTTTGTTCATTTAAGCATACAAGGAATTTGAAATCAGTTAAGTGTTATCAAGATATCTCCTCTGGGAGCAGTTTTTTTTTTATTTTAATAAAAACAGTCAAAATTAAGATAAAAACTTAACTGTATTTTTTTGTTCTATATTTTATTTTTTGAGGCATTTTTGTTGGCGAGACAATATGTCCACAATCTTCTTCCTTATCTTAATTTACAATTCTTCATTCTTAGTTCTTTCACTAATTAACGTAGCCTCACTGTTTTTATTTATTTATTTATTTTACGTAAAAAGTGACATTTTTATCTGGGTAACAGTTTTTGAAATACTTATATACATTTAACAGTGTTTTCCTCTCACCACTTTTAATAATTTTTCCTTTGGCTTTCTTTTCCATTGTTAAAGACCACACTGAGTCACTAAAATTATAATTATTGAATTCACTCGATTACTTTTTCAAAAAACTCAGAAAAACACAAGCAATAACCACTAACTCCCTTCCAACCCTGAATGTACGCTTGCACTTCCTTCTTGGGGGGATGTTTGTTTAT
The DNA here is from genome assembly GCA_035578905.1 of Stictocephala bisonia. Taxonomy (NCBI): domain Eukaryota; kingdom Metazoa; phylum Arthropoda; class Insecta; order Hemiptera; family Membracidae; genus Stictocephala; species Stictocephala bisonia. Next base: position 23,782 of record JAQJVL010003226.1, on the reverse strand, counting down.
TCCTTTGCATCAACAGATAAGATGAAAGGAGCGAAAGGCCCAAACGAGTCATTCGCCCGCCTTGTCCTCAGTTGAGGTATTGATGGGTTAGAGATAATATAGGACACACACTGAGCTGGTTTTTATTTCTTTGAAAGCATATTTATACTAAAACTAATTAATTATTTATTGTAACGCAATTCATACATTTCTTGATATTGTTATAAAATACGTCTAATAAAATAACATAAGTTACTATATACAACAGTAATTGTATTAAATCAATTAATAATTTCAACGCTCGTTAATTTAGGTACAAAACATGGGTTGTGCCTATAAATAAACATTCATTTTTTTTGTCTTGGAATAGGCTAATTAAAACTTGATTCCTTCAAGTAGACATTAATTTACAGCATTATAACTGAGAATTTATTTTCTATTTTATTATATTCCTCTTTTTATCAGTAACATTTTTCTTGTAAGTGAATAAACATGTAAGAAAATATCTACAGACTTTTATAGTTAATAATTTGTTTGTTCTTTTAATAAATTTTTAACTAACGATGATTGATTTCTACACTATTTAATACCTAATTAAATTTTATGAGACATAGTAGATATGTTTTTTTAAACAAAAATACTGTAATAAAATATCCGAGCAAACCCGTGAGGATGCTATATTATGAAAGTGGGCAGACAGACGGTGCTCTATATTTTTGCACCAGCTAGTAGCGCTGTTTTTCATAAGAGCCGTACTGCATTCTCAACGTGCAATAGAGTATAGACAGCAACACGAACCCCACGTATATATACTGTCATATATTTTTGCACCAGCTAGTAGCGCTGTGTTTCTCATAAGAGCCGTACTGCATTCTCAACGTGAAATGGAGTATAGACAGCAACACGAACCCCACGTATATATACTGTCATATATTTTATATTAAATGTTAATTTACATTCTACCAAGCTTTGAGCATGCCATTAGCTGTTTTATGATTTCAGACATAATTTTAAAAACATAATACCAATAAATATACCGTTTATATTTCACTATCTTTAGAAGCCGCCCCCCAATACCGTCTGTAACTTGCGAATGAAGCTATCACTTATGTATTGTCCCGTTTGTTTGGAAAGAACAACTTGACCTGTAAGTTAGTACATAGAAAGTTGCTGTTAATAGTACTTTTTATTGCCATGTTCAACAAATTCAGTAATATTTTCTTGTTGCCTTCAAAGAAGGAACTTTGTTTTCGAAAGCCGTCAAGAATACTTTTTAATTTTTATTGAATAATGTGTCTGCTTGTTTGTTAATAATAATAGTTTATTAACACTGCGTGGTTCGGATTCCACGTAAAGCTTTAGGTCTCTAAGTTGCTCTGGCTATTGGGCTAATAATAAATAGTTCTTTCGAAGGAACAGTCGACCTTAGTAACAATGAATACACTCGTTAAGAGTGCAGAGGCTCTGAGCCATGTTGGTTTTACTCCCTTAAGAACAATGTTATTTTCGAACCGAACGTACGAGGCAGTCAGCCATGTTGGTTTTACTCCCATAAGAACAATGTTATTTTCGAACCGAACATACGAGGCTGTTAGCCATGTTGGTTTTAATCCCATAAGAACAATGTTATTTTCGAACCGAACATACGAGGCTGTTAGCCATGTTGGTTTTAATCCCATAAGAACAATGTTATTTTCGAACCGAACGTACGAGGCAGTCAGCCATGTTGGTTTTACTCCCATAAGAACAATGTTATTTTCGAACCGAACATACGAGGCTGTCAGCCATGTTAGTTTTACTCCCATAAGAACAATGTTATTTTCGAACCGAACATACGAGGCTGTTAGCCATGTTGGTTTTAATCTCATAAGAACAATGTTATTTTCGAACCGAACGTACGAGGCAGTCAGCCATGTTGGTTTTACTCCCATAAGAATAATGTTATTTTCGAACCGAACATACGAGGCTGTCAGCCATGTTGGTCTTACTCTCATAAGAACAATGTTATTTTCGAACCGAACATACGATCATGCGTATCCAAATTAAACAGTTATTTTTTAACGGATTTTTTCCAAACTAATTGCATTTGATCAAGAATGAAATTACGCGTTGGAATTGTTTTACGAAATCCTAATAAGTTTTATAGAAAAAATATAAAATTATTTAGTATGAAGTTTTTATTTTTACCTATATTTCAAAACTAGGCATATGTAGGCTATTAAAAATATAAAAAGCAACGTTGATAAAAAAATATAAAAATATGATAACGTTTAAAATGACACCCCATAAACAACTGTTGGCCAATAAATAACGAAAAATATGGATACGCAAATAACATTGTTCTTATGATGGGATTAAAACCAACATGGCCGACAGCCTCTGCAGACTTAATATTCGCCCAGACCTTGACGATCGGCTTCTTACTAATGATTAATGCTACGAATTTATTACTTAATACAACACCAAATATACAGAACACCGAAACCGAGGTGAGGTTACGTAAACGTAATGGACATGCGACCAGAGACGAGTCGTCAGCAGCCAGCGTATGGTTTATAATTCTATGATCATCAGCGAGTCACCAGTTAACAGCAGAAATGATGAGTGCGCATAGTCTGAGAGGGATGAAATAGGAAGTTTCAAACTAAAGGGTTTGCCACTTTTGTTACACATTTGAGTTTCAAACAAAGATCAAAGGAACTTTTAATATGATACCAACAACTATTGGAAACACGAAATTCGGTTTACAACTCGAGGATTTTGTTTGAAACTACAGTATACAAATTTACAACACTTTTAAAAACTGTATTTAGAAAAATGTCAAACTTTCTTCAAAAGTTGCAGTCTTTTCATTTGCAAACTGTAGTGTGATTTGATGTGAACGAGGTTTTAGTTATCGTTATCAATTTGAGCAATCTAAAGGTCGTCTTGAGTTGGAACCAACCGGGAGAGGGGGTTAAACCAAATAACTGTTAATTACTTAGCAAACTTCGTTGATAAATTCTTATCAGAGTCTTTTTTATTCGGTTGGCTGTAATTGAGTGGGTGTGGCGTGTGAACAACGAACTTTATGACATGGACGTGACGGTGAAAGAGTAACACTGTGACTATCTGTCACTACAATAGTGTTATCAGTGACTCAGCTTGTATCCGTACATGAAAACGTTATTATAAGGTCGCTAGCCCTTTCGTTTATTACTGTGTTGATCTAAGTTGAATATTATTTTTGTATACGACATTTTCTAAAATGTATTGTATCAAATTGTTTACGATAAAATAATATATTGATAGTTAATGAGAGGAGAAATATATTTTATGCATCATGAATGTATATTTAAAAATGACAAAAATATTATTCTTGTATCTTAGCTTTTTAATAGAAAAACAACGGAGAAGAAGAAGAAAGTGGATCAAAATGCCTTTATGAAAAATAAGTTTTGAAGAAACTCTAACTGCCATAAATTTTATGTAATTTTATATCTAATTTAAAATTAGAAAATTGGGACATCTTATTCCCTGTCTAAATTAAATTAAAATTCACTGTCTTAAAATTCTGAAATCAATATTTTTTAAAATCACAAAATCAATTTTGATTAACATAATTATTTATTACATTGTTAGTTCAAAGGTGAGTGTTGTTTTGAATATTCTCAGGTTACCAAATTAGAATGTTATTTTTATTAAAAAAGGAGGCAAATTTAAAAACCAATAATACAAATAACAGTTTTTTTATCTTCAAATATATACCGCATTGAAAGAAGTGTTATCTATCATAAAAATTAGTCAATGTCTACTATATATACAGTGTATTTGGGAACATGTATAGATTTTTGTCACATTCTCAAATTCGAGATAGATGAAATGACATGCTCTCGAAAAGAGACCAGCCACTTCAAAATGGCATGAAACTAAATTCAGTATTAAATTCAAAATCTTATTGTTTACATCTTTTACAAGGTAATTTCAACCTTTCAAATTTATATTAATAGATTCAATAGCCCCTTGATTTTCTGCAATCATTTGTATATGAATAGTTGTTAAATTGTAATAAATATCCTTTATATTTTTTTTAGTTGTGTTTGTAAAATGATAATTATTTAATAATGTTGTTTCAGCTGAAGCAGAGCCAATGGGGATAGTGGAAATCTGTGCACTTATTGGCAGCATCGCTTTGCTGATCGTCACATTTCCAATTTCAGTGTTTCTCTGCTTCAAGGTAGGCTATATTTAAAATATTTATTGAACATTACCTACTTAGATAAATAGTTATTTTTTACGTGAATTAATAATACGGTTTTACTATTTTACGATTTTAGGTTTAGTTATATTAATTAAACTGTTTTCATCACAGTTTCTAAAAAAACTCAAGGCTTTGGACCGTGACAGTGGCAGTGGCACAAACATTATTAATATGCTCTTGATGTGTACTAAGAAATCATTGGTATTTATAGATAGTTTCTCATATATATTCACAATCATGTAGAGTACCATTTCTTGTTAGTTTCTTTTATAAATTATTCCTTTAAAAATTAATTATTGCCAAAATGGAACTGTAACTACTCCATCATGTCGAACCCCACATTAGCCCTGTAGGTCCTATTTTAAACTACTATGTGATTTGCCACAGAGAAGAAAGAAACAGAGGTCGCATCCAATAGAGCACTAAATGTGTGTTGAAAAGTTGATTTCTCCAGTTCACCTTGCAGATGGTAGGGCCATCACCTTGTCACTCCCTGCCTTGTTCCCCCAACCCCTCAAGGATAAACGTAGTAATTACTACTAAAGAAATATAATATTTACATCAGTTGTATTCAGCTTACATACAACTGCCACTGAGGTGTTCGCAACCTCTGTATCGTGTTTATGTGTGGATTTGCCAATATGAACATGAAATTCAGTATACATTTATTTTAAATTAATGTTCACGTTGCAAATGAAGTTTTGGATACAGTGATTTAAAATTGTCTTTGTATTTTTGCAAAGTTAATGCTCTAATTTTCTCTTGCACATTTGTATGTGGTAAAGTTAGATGGGATAAGAACCCCCTGTTTGTAGTGTTTTGGCAACAAGTTAATACTCTACACTAATCCAGCACCATAATCTCTCTGGCAATGCTTAAAGCTCCAGGTGTATTGAGGTCTTTATAACTAAGGATGTAAACCATATTATGAATAATACTTTTATACCTTCTCTTCCGCCCATATAATCAGTTTTCCTTAAATACAATATTGGTTCTCCTTAATCCTTACTAAGAGAATTAGGATCTTTACATCCCCTCTAATGTTTTAATCTAACCCAAAAATTAGAAAGAATGAAAAGAAGCTCTAGAAACTGTGATAATTGTTAGAGACTTTTTAAATTTAGTTGCTTAGTTGAATGAGACTGTACTGGAAATAATACTTACTAGGGGACACCCCTGCACGCTACGCGCATCAACTCCATCACTTGCTGCACTCGTTACACCTCGGCCGGTGAATTTTGACTACAAATAATAGTAGATCAAGTGTATAACGTAAAATCACAATAATAAATTTATTTATGGTATCTCACTCACAATACTTGCGTTGCTACCTATTTATTATCATAAACACCCAATGATATTACTTAGCCTATTTCAAAAGTTTATTTCATTTGTTATTGTTTAACAGGTAAAGATTAATTAGATACACAAAATAACTGCATTAGATTACCATTTAAATCATGCTTACAAACTTTCCTGGTTTAACATTATGAAAGATCTACCATCATCAATATTACAAACATCATTGTTTACATTTCAAAAGGCATTAAAAAAAGTTGTATAAATCATTATTTACATTTGACCAGCTGTTACTTTTTTATTCATATAAATCTCTCTCCATGTTATTTTTATAGCCGAAAAACAAACTTTGAGGGCCTCCTGTGCCCTAGATGGTGAACAATTTAAAGAAGTAAGTTATTTCTTGACACCTCAAACATTTCGATTGGTTAAGAAATAAAGGAGGAGTTGCGGTGACAAAGACGGCTTCACGTATTATATATAAGGATGATGATAGTAATTCAAAAGTAAGTTCTTGAGGTAGGCTGTGAATTTTTACCAAGCTATTTATATAATTTTTTAGTCATATCCATGATAATACTATTTATAGAGAAACAAATTAGTTCAAGGCTTAATAAGTTGTCTAGTTTGGTTTTACTGTGAAATGTTTAAGTCTTTCTACTAATTCTGACATTATTGTACTAATTTGCATCCCCCTAAAGTACACTTTTAGGGTTTTATAAACTTTTATATTGTAATGGTTTAGAGAGAACCATGGAGTCAAGGGTAAGCAAGTGTAGAGAATCACCTCGTAACAAAGTAAGGACTGTCAGCTAGCAATTTATAACTACCACTGTCACTGTGTCATTTGCTGCGGCCATAATAAAGCGACCACTATTTATTTTCCTCTGTGGCACGGTATAGTACCTGAATCAAGGACATTACACATTCAATTAGGTAGATACACATAATGCTGTAACTATTGGTCCACACAGGAACAAATGTGTTTCAAACGTATGTTCTATTGCACAGGTAGTCCAGGAGTATGAACGAGCCGTCATATTTCGTCTTGGTCGTCTCAGACAAGGAGGAGCTCGAGGTCCTGGTATCTTCTTCATTCTTCCTTGCATTGACACATACTGCAAAGTTGATCTGAGGACCGTATCGTTCGATGTCCCACCACAGGAAGTAAGTCTGGAGTTTTATATTGGAGTTTATCTTATTTATTGGCATATCTTGATTTCAGAAAATAAATTGTTAATAAAACGGTTATGGTCAAACTTAATCTTAATTCAATTTACAACTCAAAAGTAATAAATAAAAGAATATACAGTACTGATATTCCTTTTGACATGTGAAAAAATATGGCATAATAAATTATACCCTCTTTTCAAGAGAATATAAACCACTGGGTAAACATTAAACAAAGCAAATTGTGAGATTTTATGAAAATTCGAGTAACGCTGAAACAGAAATTATTTAATGGGCCAGTCAATAAAAGATTGTATAAAAGTTATAGTACAAAATGATATTTCAGGAAGGAACACCTTCAGCCAAAATATTTTTATGGAACTTTTTTTAAAAGGAGAGGCTGATCTCCTTCTTAACCTTACACTGCCCATTCCTCATAGACTATCGATCTGTGCGAGGAACTTAATCAGACAGAGTGAGGGGGGAACCAGTACAGTAGAAGTTGAATATTATTGATAAATCTACCAGTCTAGGCTGGATTCGAACCTGCGTTATCTCTAACCCAAGCTCAAAGTCCTGACGCCTTAGACCGCTCAGCCACCGGCTCGCTCAAATAGTTGTCAGAGGGTGACAGTAAAAGAACAGGAACAACCTGGTCTGGCCCTCCCGATGCTAGTTGTTGGTTACACGACAGCATTACGCGTATTATGTATGTTAGTTGTCTCAAAAATGACAACTACGTAACGGTTTGTTCAAATTACCGGAAAGGTGTTACTAACAATATTTTTTTTACGTTACTAACAATAATTTTGTATATATATATTTGATATCGTTTTAATCGTCAATTCTCCACGCATATCCCAATATCTGTGAGTAGACGATTATTGTTTGTAAGTAGAACACAGATTATCATATGGTAATCAACAACACTGGAACAGCTGGTCCTATAACAGCTGTAAATGGTGTGTACATAGTTCGATTTTCTCATTGTAGTTTTTTGTTTACGTAAATATTGTTTATATAAGTTATATTTTATAAATATGAATAACATTTAGAACAAATTGGCTATTTCAGAATATTTGTATTGTAAATAAAAACATTTCTCAAGGTAGCGTGGACCTGAAAATATGTTTTGAAAAACGATTTTCTTATCTTCTCATGACCTCAACAACATTTCAACATAAATAAATCAACTTATCTTTCGCATGTACAAGTTCTGTATAATTTTAGAAATAAAATGATATATATTGTGCTGTAGTTATAATATTTTCAATGTTTTATATGAATTTTATAATTTATCCTTACACTAGTGGCAAAAATGGGCTAACATTATGGAAACACATAGTGAACAGTGGGAGGGCTAGTAAAAGAAAGAAATGTCTGTTGAAAAGCATGAAAATAGTATGGCCATGAAGAAAGGTCAGCTTATCAAAACAGCATTAACTGTAATATGCCTGGTCTTATTGGGCCCACTTCTTTTTGTCAGTTAGTGGACAGGTTAGTCAGAGACAGTACTCTTACATCATGGGGGGGGGGGGGAGTTATGTTTCAATTATGTATGTGAATAGTAACAAATGGATATTATTAAAAGTACTAAGTTTCTCATGGTAGTATTCACTTTAAAATATAGTGGGAGGTTATAAGTATTTAATTAAATCTTAGTTTTTTGAAGACTTAAAAAATATTTATGATAGTATTTTGTTGTTTTGTTCAATCTATAGACAATAGACCAAACTCTTGGCTCTTTGAAATATACTGTGTAAAAATTCTCTGAGCAATCTAACTAATCAAAGTTAAAAGTGATTCACCTTTTTAATTGTAATAATTTTAAACTCTCTAAATTCTGATTTTGAAGAGATTAATAATAAGGAATTAAGGTTCTTTTCATAAAGTGTAGCTTCAAACACTGGTTAGTGTGAAGAAAACTGATTGAAATATACATTTTAGCAGAAAAAAAAGAAAAAAAAAACAATAACAACTTATTATTTTGGTAATTAAATTTGTTTCAGTTTGCAAAGTTATTCATTTGGTCAATCCTGTGCTAGAGGTGTTAAAGTTTAAAGTAAAATTAAAATAACTACTCTCTGACGACTGTAGTAATGAATGATCATAATTATTGCAAGGACTTATTGAAATTGAGCGTAACAATGCTTATTTCATAGTTAATTTTTTTACAGTGATAAAATTAGGCTAACAGTGATATTTGTTCTTTCAAAAAACAAATATCACTGGAGTAGTATTTCTCAATTACAGGTTGTGTAAATTGCAAAGCAATCTTTCTTATATCTCTCAAGCTGTATAAGGAACTAATTAAATGCATACGCAACTAAAGTTCAAAGATTGTTAAGAAGTGTCATGATTGGCATATTCAAAATCCCCTTTATAGTGTTAATAAGTTTTTAAAACATTACTGTTGATTTTTAGAACTGAAATGTCTGCATTTAAGTGTTGGGGTACTGCTGAATTCTTTAGGTAGCCTAGCCTATTATATGTAGTTTTAGTAATGATTATAGACTACTATTGGAACTGTACACATGATGTTTTACATATGTATATTGTATTGTTAAAAGAAAAATAAAGATTTATATATTTAAGGCATATTAGAGATCTGAATGGTGTTGCTATTGATAGTAGAGCAAATTGAATACCATAGCCAAACTAAACAAAAAATTATTATTATTAAATTATAGACTGCATTAAGTTTGGTGATGTTTAATTGAGAAAGGCCCAAATAGGGGCAAGGAAAGCCATGACATTTTGGAACACTTTGGTGATTTTTTATACCTTTTGATCTTGCATTTATCGGAAGTCGTGGTATTCAGTGGTCAAGTAATTATTGTTACACAATGAGATACTAAAATAAAATTTACTGGTCCTAATCTGAATGTTTGGAAAAAAGGATGAAGCCTACTTTTTTTTATTAAATGAATAATTAGTAATATAGTTAGTAAAAGCCCTGTACCTTCGCCTGTTCATTTATCTTTGAGCTATGAATTAATGACACTTCCTAAGAATAATTGACCTTGTAACAAAGATACATTCACATTCATCTTGTTAATTACTGTACACAGTCATTCATGCTTCAACAATAAGGTATTTATAATGAACAAATTGGTGTGTATTGAGAAGTTCAACACCCCACTTTTAGTAATTTAAATACTTAGTTTTTATTTAACCAAATCTAATCTTTCTTGTGCAAGAATTCTCTGATAGTAAACACACAGGAGATAATACTTATTTTTTATTATTTATATGCAACATTAATTGGAATTACAGTCTCCGTACTGAATTTAAACATTATTAAAAGTTAAAATACATGTAACAATCCGTCTTCAGTTAAAATTTAATCCTGTTGCAATTTCGTGACCTACAGTCACATCTCCAGGGATAACATTTACCTTTCTTGCTAGAATTATGTTCTTTAAATACATCACTATACACACACTGATAAATAAAAACACATGTAAATATTAAAACAAGTTAAACATTTAAAATACACAAATAAGTTACTTTAGCTAGTGTTTCAGTAATATTCAAGGCTAAATTAACTTACTATGGCATTTTTAAAATTTTGAACTTGTTTTAATATTTTAACTGTGTTTTTATTAATCAGTGTGTGTATAGTGATATATTTAAAGAACATAATTCTAGCAAGAAAGGTAAATTTTTCAGAAGTATACTTATCCCTGGAGATGTGACTGTAGGTCACGAAATTGCAACAGGATTCTAAGTACAGTAATTGGTACTATAGATGGGTTTTTACAGGTATTTTAACCTTTTATAATAATAATTGGAAAGTAGTACGGTAATGTGAGTTAGATGGCAGGCCTGTGTTGGTGTAGGTTCTGTCCAGGGACTCGGTCACAGTTCATGTGGACGCAGTAGTTTTCTATAGAGTCAACAGTCCCACCATGGCCACCAACAATGTTGAAAACTACAGGTACCTTCTTGATGGCTATGTACTTATTTTATTTATATATTGCCCACTTCTTACCACTTCACTTAATATTTTGAATGGTTTGTGCGACTATATGTCATTTTATTTAGTAGGTATTCTGATTGTATGTATTTTATTTGCATTTTAATATAAAGCATTGATTTAAGTGCACTGGTTAAAAAATCTAAATTAAACTGGAGTTTTTCTAAACAAATGAAATAACATTTTAATATTTAAAAAAATTAAATGTCCAGGAAATAGTGTGATAATTAGATAGCGTTGATTGTTGAGATTATATTATTTAGTCACAGATTAATGGATACAAACAAATGGAGGTCATCAACTTTGTAGGTTTATGGGTGGTTGGGAGAGTCATCACCTCTGTCCATTCTGTTCTGATATAGACCTGTTGATCAGTTTCATCTCAAAATGTTTTATCAAAAACACTCTACAGTTCATATAGACTGAATAAAAACACTAGGCAACAAATTTTTTAGTTCTGTTATCGACTTGGAGACAAGGTGTTTGGATGGAGGATGTGATGGTTTTTCACGTTGAAGAGCATCCACTTGGTTGTCGTCTTCATGGGTGCAAGATGTAAGAGTCTAAGTTCAGTGGTTGGATGCTATTTTAGAGTGAGAACTGATAGTCCAGCTTGCCAACACAGTCAATGGAATCAGCATTACTCGGAGACAAGGTGTTTGGTTGGAGGATGTGATGGTCTTTTAATATACTCACATTGAAGGGCATCCACTCGATGGCCGTCTTCATGGGTGCAAGATGTGAGAGTCTAGGTTCAGTGGTGGGTACCCGTCTAGAGTGAGAACTAACACTCAAACTTGCTAACACAGCCAACGGAATCAGCATGTAGGATACAAATGTATTCCACGTGGTCTGGATTCCACGGCAACCTGGTCGTTTGTCCTGGTCATCACTGAGCTATAAATAAATTATATTTTCTGTGAATAAACCAATCTCATCTAGTAACAAGACTACACATACCATCCACACTCTTATAACCACTCATATTTGCCTTAAAATATGCAACAGTTTTATGTTGCGTTCTCGTATTTGAAACTGAACCTATTCATAGACTGCCACATTTACAACACTATAAAGTTAATAACACGAATAAAACCTACTTTTACACGCTTAATCTAAAATTGAAAAATAATGTTGATAAAACAAAGTTTTGTTTCACTTGCACAACTGTTGATGCACCTGTCCGTTGCACTGATCTGTGTTGCATGCTTGTTCTTGTTGTGTTACCGCTAGGTGCTGACCAAGGACTCTGTCACAGTCACTGTAGACGCAGTTGTGTACTACAGAGTTGATAATCCTTTAAGTGCAATCAATAACATCAGTAACTACAGGTAGAGCAATTACTTTTACTTTATTTTGATCTGTTTTATTTATCTTTAGTTTATTTTGATATGTACCATTTTATTTTTTTGTTACTAGTAGTAACAGCTGGATAGTTGTAGACCACGTGTTTGCATGGTCAGTGAAATGTAAATGGACATCTATTCTACAAACCTGAAAGCTACCTAACACATTTTACAATAAACTTAGGTTTGATGTTGGATAAGTTCAGGCCTCATTTTGAGGTACTGTGGGAGAATCAATCATCATATTCATCTGTTGACGTTTCTGTTTTCATGGGTCTTTCTACAAAGCCTTTCTCCATTTTTGTCTATCCCTCCAGGTTACCTGTTCCTCCATTTCTCTTTCCTGCATTTCTCTCTCCTCATCCTTCCACAGTTGGCCCTCCCACCTTCTTCTCAGTCTTCTCCCTCTTTCATCTTTGTTCAGAGCTATCCTCGGCAATGTATTATTTCCCATCCTCTTCGATGCCCATCCACAGTATCCATCTTCTGTCCATTGTTTCTTGTAGTAGTATCACTTTCAACCTTTCTCTGGTTATTTCGTTCCTAATTCTATATCTTATGCTAATCTTCTCCGTTCCTCTTAAAACCTCATTTCTGCTCCCCAAAATATCCTTAAACCACATTTTATCCATATCCACATTTCCGCTCTATACAGAATAGTTTGTAAACATATTGTATATCAATATCATTGTTTCCTTCCCAATATTCCAATTCCATAATATTTTCTTTACTACATTAAAAACAGCTGGTTAAAATATAAACCTGTGATTAAGAAACATTGTTGATTCTAGAATACCTCTAGCCATCAAATTATGATCCTGTGCGACATGTGATCTCGGGGTCTCGTTGCTTATCATCAATTCAGTGCGGGACGAAATCCTGAAATCTTGTTACGCAACAAAAGTTCTGTGCACAATATCACATCATAAATTGAGGATAGAGCACTCTAGGTTATTGTTTTAGAACTATCAAGTGTCTGACGTCATAAGTGCTATGAGGGTGTGGATATAGCGTATAAGCAGGAGGCCTCGGGATCTCGTGTCGCATATGACGAAGTACTATAGTAAATTATACTCCAGCTGAGAAATTGAGGTTATGTTGTAAATAAACAGACGTCTCAGCAACTTTGTGGAACAACTCTTCCGCCTTTTCAAACAACAGCTGACAATCTGTTTGGTAATACTGGCATTTAGTCTACCATGTGATCGACGAGATCTATAGGTCTCGTACTGCAAATAACTAATACGTCATTACTCTGGTGCGGCACATAATCTATAGATCTCGTGTAAGATTTAGGTTACTATTAAATTCACAAAGAAAAATGATTCTACAGAGTTCAACTCCTGCAACAATGTGTTAATTACAACAAAAAATATCACAAATGCAAATAAGGAATTAAATGTGAATTTCATCACCTGTGAATGGAAGCATACGATACGAGACCCCGGGATCTCGTGACGCAGTGAACGTGTTAACGAATTGTCCTTTACAATGATTTATTTTACAAAACCACCTGTTTATTTAACAGACATACAACCCAATAAAACTACCTTTTGTGACAGATTCCTTAACAGCTTATCTGCCTACATGACATGTTGAAATTATTTCCCCCTTTATACAATATTTAACAAATATTGATAAAATAATTTCTAGTCTAATGGAAGACTCTCAGTATATCTTCAGGTACACACTGATTAACTTAACCTGTTTACTAATTCTGATGACTTTCTATGATTGTAATTGTTCTTATAACATGTTTTTATTGTTTTTGTTTCAGCCAGCCAGTTGTAATTGACTTTAACGATATTCATTGTTGTAGAGTGGTAAAACTTAATTAAATTGATCAATGTTGCTTCTCTAAAATGGTGTGAAGGCAGGAAAACATCATGTTTTGCCACTTGTATTCCTTTATTTTTAACATTTTTCTATTTAAGTTTAATTTGTAAACTTAAATAGTGTGCCATATAATGATTTCAAGTGGTATTATATACTACAAAGATAACAAATGTCAACAAATAAGATATTTATGTAATGATTTTATTTAAAATTTGGAAATTCTTTTGCATCTCTAATTTTATATTTTTAGGTAATTTTTAAGTAAAACAGAGTGAACAGTAATATAGAAGGTACATTTCACAAAAAAGCCTCTTTTTTAAGTTTTGGCTTCTTAAAATATTAAACTATTAGAAAACTTGCTCTTTGTACTTAAAGTTGAAGAACAACAGGTAACAATTTCTAAGAAATGTAATATGAATGTATAATTGAATATATATGTGGCAAAACAGAAACAAAGTTTTAAATTAAATATCAAAAGTGTCAGGTTATTGATAAAAATTGATAATATTCATTTATACTTTTGTTCAGCCATTCTACAAGGTTACTGGCAGCCACAACTTTGAGAAATGTCCTTGGAACTCGCAATCTCTCCGAAATATTGTCCGAGAGAGAAACCATTTCCCACACCATGCAGTCCAGCTTAGATGAGGCCACTGATCCTTGGGGTGTCAAAGTGGAGAGAGTGGAAATGTAAGTAGAAAAATATCGAACATTTTTTGTGGACTTAAATTAAAACTCTACATACAATATGGAAAAAAGGGAGAATAAAAAAATATATTACAAATGAATTATTATTATATTATGTATTATTACAGTTTTAATTTACTCTGCAAGTATTAAAAGAGAAAATTAATGTTTTGTTTTTCACCTGATGAACAAATAAAACAATGTTATGCTGAGCAGTCTCTAAATCCTCCTACAAAAGCATATCTGTGATCTCATTGATGTGAGAACTAGTTGCCTTCTATTTCTCACTTTTTCGTTCATGACTCTTGCCACACTTGAAGAGTGCGATTTTTCACCTCTTGATTGATCAGTTCCCCGCCTTCCTTAGCTCATTCGAGGGAAAAAAAGGGTGTTCTTTGGCTAGGAGGTCAATTTGGATAACCCAGTGACTAAACAATACAAGTTCAAACTCAATGCTGTAGGCAAATGCCAGACTTAATGTGCAACACTGGTTTAGTGTTAGCTTCTTCCAGTTGTAATCTCTGGTAAGGACAACCGTCCACAAATATACACCATACGCTAGAATTGCTAGAATCGACTATACTGCAGACATCACCAGACGTGCCAGGATTCCCTTAGCAGCCATGTCCGCAGTTCACTAAATCTAAGAAGCGCAACTTGCAGTTGATCATCAAACTTTTTGCTGGCTTTGTGATAAGGAATTTGTTATTGAATTGGATTGTAAAGATTGGCAAGATACTCCTTTTTCAACTGGACACTTTGGTCTTGAACAAGGTAAGTAACATAGCAAGTTCATGGCCTGGTTAGACCGAGCTGTCCATTCTGAATGGTACACACAGCAACATGTGTCTCGTCATCCATGTACATAACAGGTTGTACTCATCATACATTCTTGAGCGCAGCAGACGCTGGTAAGCAAAGTCCTAAAGATCTGGTCCTAGGATCGACTCTGCATCTCTCAATTGTAACGTTTGCCTTCTTCTATCCTTCTCTGTGGTCTTGAAGAGCAAGGATTAGACCTAGGAAACCCACACAAATAGATCAGCACACTGAAGGAGTAATCTAAAAAGCACAGCAAGCATGTTCTCTTACCCAGCTGAGTGAAAGGCCAATGTGATGAACAAAAACGCGGTGTGAGTGATGAGTATGAACTTTGCATGATGGATAGCATTAAAAATTTCTTCTAACACTGTCAATATGGCTTGTTCCTAGGTAGATTGGGCCACCACTAGTTTAAATGGCTATCTTCAACCACGATTTTTGAACCCTCTTGAGTAGCTTTCTCTCAAAGTTCAACATATACAGCTGATGATAGGGACTCCCTATCATCCAGGCACGTATTGAACATGCATGTTTTGTAACCTAGATTTTAGGGTTGGCAATCTTGATTTTATTGTTGGTGAAGGACTGGGTGTTTGTGCCAGCTCTATTATGCTAATTAATTTCTAAAATAATGTGTCTGTGATTGCAGAAAGGATGTTCGTTTGCCCGTTCAGCTACAAAGGGCCATGGCAGCAGAGGCTGAGGCAGCCAGAGAGGCAAGAGCCAAGGTAATTGCTGCTGAAGGTGAAATGAAGGCTTCTCGTGCTCTCAAGGAAGCTTCTGATGTAATTGCTGAAAGCCCAGCTGCCTTACAGGTAATTGTCGTAAAAACTATGTTGTACCAGTATAATTAATTAGATTAGATCAAAATTAATTTTTTTAGTCAAGTGAAGTTAAGACTAAATGTTTCCTATAATATTTAAACTCACAAACGATTTAATAGTTATTATTTAATTACACTGTATTGTGGAACGAATTACAATACAGTGAGGTTACACTAGTCCGACCGCCAGCCTGGCACTTCCAACATATTGAGGCAAGTTGTTAAAACAGTTGATTTGTCTAATACACTACTGTAGTCCATGGGTTGTGAGATGAGCATATGTACATGTCTACTGTGTTTGTAACTTGTGATACAATATTTATAGGTTTTATGTTTACTTGATTGTTTTTTATAAACACTTTAAAGTTATGATGTGCATTTATTTTGTTAGCCTAGGTATTGCGTTTTTGTTGTTGTTTTTTTTTTTCAAAATTTTAAATTTCATTTTAGGAACACAGTGTTGATTCTATTATAAATAGTTCTCCTTTTGACGAGTCCTTAATAATTAATTCTTTTTCGTTTTCAACAAATAGTTGGATTATCACAACCTCATATATATAGTGTTATCAGAAAGATTCAATATTCACACAATATAATAAAACATTTTATTTGAGATTAACTGTTGTTTAAAGAACATTTAAATTTATCACATACAAACTTAATCTAATGTTATTTCACCAATGAAAAAAAGAAGATGCATGCTTTATCATTCGCGAAGGCCTCTCAGCAGACACTCTTTTAATACCCCTGAAGTGAAATCTCTAATAAATGATTTTTAAGGGATCAAATATTTAAGGTGATTTATGGTATAAAAGGCTTGACAAAAAGTTCAATACTGTCTTTGTAAACCTTTTTATATATAGTCTCTGCAACAAGAAATGGGGGTAGCACCCGTGATCAACTTGGGTAGTAACAGTGATTAGCTTGGGTAGTCACAAATGATCAATAAAAATGTAAAGAATGTCTTTTCTTAGGCAAAGTTATGACTTAAAGAGTCCTCTCTTAGACTTAACCTGTCATTAATCAACAATCAATTAAAATCTCCTTTCATAATTGTACAAGTACAAGAATAGAGTCAGTAGACGACATAGTTACAAGAATTGCAAAATTATTATCTACAGTATGTTGTATCAAAATATTCATCAAATGAATATAGTGCCAGTTTCACAAAGTGTTCTTTAAGTTTCTTGTAAAACTCTTTGCTATTAAATTCATTTATTATTTCTAGAGGTAGAAAGCTAATGAACAAAACCTTTATTTGCCTCTGGTCACCTTTTGGCAAGCCAGAGCCTACTATAGGCACCTTAGTTAAGGCCGTTTGAAGAAGCACAGCTGCTACAAATTAGTGAAAACATACTGGGAATTTTCTGTTTTTCTGCCCTTTTAGAGTAATATTCTAATTTTTGAAATAATTTATTTTGTAAGGATTATAGATTTAAGAGCTGGGATCTATGTCGGATCAAAAGTAAATGTATTAGCTTTTGCGGATGACGTTGCTCTTCTTGCTGAAAGTAGAACAGATCTGGAAAATTTAGCAAAAGTGCTCATTCAAGAAACCAGAAAGGTGGGATTAGAAATAAACCAGGATAAGACAAAATATATGCATATAACCAGAAGACAGGGAATGAATAGAATACAAAATATTAAAGTGGACAAGTGGGAATTTGAAAAAGTCGAAGAGTTTAAATACCTTGGTATAAAGCTAGCACAAAACATAAAAGAGGAAAACGAAATTCAAAATAGACTAGTCTTAGCCTCTAGGACCTATTGGGCAGTAGAGAAATTACTTAAATCCAAAATATTGTCCAGGAAAACTAAGATCAAAATCTACCATACACTAGTCCTCCCTGTGTTACTATATGGAGCTGAAACATGGACACTGACAAAGGAATATGAGAAGAAGCTTATTGTATTTGAAAATAGAGTATTAAGAAAAGTGTTTGGTCCAGTATGCGAAGGAGATGTATGGAGAATAAGAAAGAACAGAGAATTAAGAGAAATATACACTCACCCAGATATAGTAGCATTAGTGAAAAGTAGAAGACTAAGGTGGGCTGGACATGTGTGGAGGCGAGAAAATACCTCCATTATTAATTATATTGAACGATCGAACCCAGACGGTAGAAGACCCCTTGGCAGGCCAAGACTTAGATGGAGAGATCAGGTCTTCAAAGATATTTACAAATTGGGGACTACACCTGAGGCAGCAAAGAACAGAGCAGAATGGAGAGGCATTGTTGGCGAGGCCAAAAACCAACTTGGGTTTCAATGGCCAAGGAGGAGGTAGGTATAGTTGCTTTTGATAGTAAAAACCTCATTTTCTAAAGGTTTCAAGAATATACGATTTACATTTTATCGAACAATGTGTGTATTTACTTCTGCAAAATTATTTCTGACTGTTGAGGCTAAAAATAACTAAAATCTGGAGATATAATAATCTACTAGGTGTAAGGGGATTCTCAAAGATATGCAGAAACTTTGGTAGCTCATTCTACAGGTAATAATAAAGATAAAAACCCATATAAATACATGTATGGAAGTGCTTTGTTAGTGAGTTACACTCGCAAACGCTAGCTAACAATTTCGCCCAGAATTTGGTACCGTGGGTTAAATATATAAGGGCTTCTTGGAATTCTAAGAAGGGGTGAATTAAATCGTTCCTTATGGTATTGGACCTGATAAATTGCATGAAACGGATCTCAGAACTGTAAGTTAAGTGAGTACTAAGTTGAGAAAACCATTGGCGAATGAAAAATAAGGGGTGAAAAATCATATTTTTCTCTTTTGAGCAACAAGAATGTGGTTATTTCTCTAATAAATAGATTTAGTTTCAACATGAAACCTATATATAATTTTATTATGAAAAAAATGTGTTAATAAAGTGCACAAAAAGTCAATAGACGTTCTATTCAATGAATTTTAAGTCAGAACAGTGCAAAGTAAAATAAACTGGTAAAAGAATAATATAAACTTATTTAATAAAATTACAGTAAATTTTCGAAAGATTCACCAGCAACCTTTTCTACTGGATCAATAATTGCTTTTGTTTATTTTCGTAGTTTAGTAAGGTTTTCTTTTAATACCGTGTGGTAGTTGCTATTGTTGGGAGATAAAGTTTGTGACTGTCCAGCTACCAGATTTGTTGCTTGTTTAGAACTACCCAAGGAGTACGGACTGCTTTAAAGAATTTCCGAACCTACGTTTATTTATGCTTTTGTCTTTATTTTAACCTGTAGAATGAGCTACCAAAGTTTCACATGTCTTTTTGAGTCACCCTGGATTTCAGGAATGGTTTATTTATATACTAGCATGTTAACGTTTAGTGAATGATCTTTATTAGTCTTACTAAACTTACTGTTCAACCCGACGGAACTGACTAAGGACATCCACCCGGAACTGCCCAACATCCAGATCGGGAATGACAATGTGACTGGGAGCATACGTACTGACAAAACCGACAACCAGAACTGTACTGGCATCCCACTTCATTCCCACAATCTGACTCTTTATCAGCTTGAAAACCAGAATGGATGTAGCCCTAGTTTTCAGTCTGATAACATAATAGGGAGCAGCCCTATGAATCAAACTTCCTGCTTAAACGGGACTGATTTCATTCTTCAGTCTGGTAACATCAATCGTTACCAGCTTGAAAAACAGAATGGGTTTGGTTCCATTCTTCAGTCTGAAACCCTGATTGGAAACAGCTCTGCAAACCAAAATTACACCCTGAATGGGACTGACGCCACTCTGCAACTTAGCAGATAACAATCTTACGACGATAATAAATAAATCACTTTCATTTATTAGCTCTAATAATCCGGTACATTCTATCCATACAATTTTTATATGAGGTGGGTTTGTTAAGTTGCTGTATGATTTAAAATGCAATACCTCAAAGAAAATATAACTTTTTGAGATGTATTAGAGTTACTATTGACTATAATGAATTACAAATACAAAAAAAAGTTAAAATTAAAACAAAAATTTATATGTAAGTTTGTATAGATTTAGAGCAGCATGAAATAAGTAAACGTTAAGTTATAATTTTTAGGTTTTGATGATATAGTTGTAAATGATTTATACTTACATATAGTGAGCAGTGTTGTTGATTTGTCTGAACTTCATTTGACAGTTAAAAAAATAAATTTACTCTAGAGGAATTAATGATTCAAGTTCAGAAGTCCATATGGTTCAAATTGTGTGTTAAGTTTCTCACTTTTCTTATTTGTTTTGTGTAGAACTCCTAAATATTGGTCCTAAGTATTAATATGTTTTTGTAATTCAATAAAAAACCCATCTTCTTGATTAAGTACAGTTAAAAAGTACACTTAATCATGAGATATTACTTTAAATATTTTGAAATAGTAATTTCACAATACATTTCTCATCAGCTTTTAGAACATGATAGCTTTGCTGAGTCAAAAGTTTGAAAATGTTGCTATATTTTACAACAGTCACATGATTTAAGTATATATTATGGATATACCCATGCTTGAATCATGCAATTCAATGCTCCAACACTTCTCAGGAACCTCGTAATCCTGAAAATCAAGACAAAATTTTAGCCAAAATGTAGACTAAATTACAATATATAAACACACCTTATGATGTAGGATTTCTTGTGCTAGTGAATTAAATCTCTAAGAAATGTTGTTCTGGAATTTCTTAATTTAATTTCACCTTTAACCCTTGAAAACGCCTGATTTTGGATATGATCAATGTTTCATTTATAATAAACTTCATATGAAATCATTATCTACTTGATCTAAAGATCGTTAAATTGACTAAAAGAAGATGGTATGAATATTGATGTTATTTTGTCAATTTGCCACCTATCTCATTACTTATGAATTTCAAAATTATGTTATTCTTTATCCAGCTGTCATCACCATTGAAATTGAGTTTAGTTCAAATTAAATTTGAGTTGTTTTGTATATCAGACCCTTACCTCAAGATAGTTTTTCAGGCTGGATATTGGAACCTCACCTCTAGAGCAGTTATTGTGATAATAGTTTTCAGGCTAGATATCAGAACATCATTTCCGGAGCAGCCATTTTGGAATCTCACCTAATTAGTAAGGGCCGTGATAAGGAGAAGAAACAAAATGATACTATTGTAGAGGTGGATGATAAAAAAAGGAGAGCTCTGAGGTCATACCTAGATTGGACTTCAACCTAGATTGTCCTCCTCTGTTGCCTACTAGAATGGGATGCCTATTCCAAGCAGCTTAACTAGCTACAAATCTTGTTCCCCAGGCTAGCTACTGTTTTTTCTTCTGAGAGTTCGTCCCCGAATATTCTTCTCCTGAGCTCTAGAGCTTTGGAATCAGTTAGTAGGTGTTTGGCAGATTCAAGAGCCTCACCACAAAGCTGGCAACTTGTGTCTTCTCTGTAGATACCAATCTTTTCCAGATTTTTGTTGAAGTGACCATGCCCAGCAATAATGCAATCACCATCCTGATGTTGTTCCAGTTCATGGCTGTGAGTGATTTAGTCAGCATAGGGTTGGGTCCCCATATCAGAGAATTCGCAAAGACAGCTGTGAAACCGCTACCATCCGCTTTGGTGGCGATTTCTCACGAAGTTCAGTATTTTAGTCTTTGCAGTCGTAAGTCAAAGCAGTGGTTCGGGCCCTATGAGTGGAGTCTTTGCTCCCATCTTAGCAAGGAGATCAACCTCTTTGTTACTTTCGAAAATACTCCCTAGTGAGACTTGAGGTACATTGGCAGGAGTCAAGTGCTTTAAGAGCAGCTTGACTGTTTTACATAATACAGATCTTTTGGCCCCTAACTTGTTTTGCTAGCCCTTGTGTTGGGCATAGACAAGGATGACAAAGATCTCAGCCTGATAGATCATACATTACCTCCCCAGACTAACCCATAGGCGAGTCCTGGTAGAGGGACCATAGACCCCAAACCCGGCTCCACCCTCAATAACAGAACCATCCGTGTATCAGACAATTTCTGTTGGGGGGGGGGGGAATTGTAGCTATCCTTAGTCTTCAGTCTTTCCTGGGTTTGATGTCGACCAGATAAGGTCTGGAGAAAGCAGTTCTTGCTTGCATGACATCGGTACTATGTCCAATGTTCTGCTGTGTAATTCATTTTCAATGGCTCACGAGTGGCCAGATTTGTATCTGTTCCTCTAGAACTTGCCTACATTATTCAGTTTGTAGGCTGCCTTCTTAGCCTCCACTGTAAGGTGAAAGTCAAGTGGCATTAAATTAAGCAGCATGTTGAGTGATGCCGTAGGTGTGCTTGAAAAAGCACCTGTTATAATTAAGCATGCTAGTCTCTGACGACTAGCAAGACTATTACTTCCCAAGCTCTGACAAGCTCTGGCTCTGTTCCTCCACACAAGAGCCTCATAGGAGATCTGTGGGTGAACAAACGCCTCATATGTAAGGCCCTATTCCCAATGTTAACAAACAGTGCAACTGGACGCTAAAAGCACGAATAGGTAGATCTTTTTTTGACGAATATGAGACCCTCATCTTCGGAGCAGTCATTATGAAGATAGTTTTTCAGACTGGATATTGGAATCTTGCCTCTGATTCAGTAATTATTAAGATGTTTTTTTTGTCTGTATATCAGACCCTCATCTCCGGAGCATTCATTGTCAAAATAGTTTTTCAGCCTGGATATCGGAACATCACCTTTAGAGCAGTTTTGGTGATGATAGTTTCCAGGTTAGATATCAGAACATCACTTCCGGAGCAGTCATTGTGAGGGTAGTTTTTCTGGCTGGATATTGGAATCTCAATCAATTTGGAGGGCCAAAAGTAGGTATAACGAGAAGAAGTAAATTGATACTATTGTAGGGGTGGATTAAATCTTACTACTTTTTAATGTTACAAACTAAAAAGAAATACCAACAAAAGGTAGCAAGTATTAAAGCTTGAGACATGAAGCTTGGTCTACTGAGAATCTTAAAGGTATATAACTAACGTATTCTGGCTAATATACCCGGCTTTGTTTGGGCAAGAAAGATAAATTTGTATTTACAAGAGTAACAAGGTTTATGTATATGTAAACATTTATCAGCGTTGTTTTTTAATTAAAAAATGTGCTTTTTGTAAAAGCTAATTGTTTAGTTAACCTTTAGGTAGCATACAAATTTATAGACAGATAAATTATACAGATACTATACTAAAACGGGATAACCTAATAAACAAATTTTCTGCTGATATCAAGGGTTATCTTCTGGATATAATCATTGTAATCAGTCTTCCTTATAAACATCCTAATTTGTAAAAATTTAGAATAAATGTTCAAAAGGACAAATTTAGAGCTACCCAGGACCCTTCTTATAATCAACCCTAAATAAAACAATACAGAACAAACAATCTTCCATAACTAATACATGCACTACTGAGTTAAAAGTACAATATACCTATTAATATGCCATTACAATCAATTAAATGTTTATATCATGCATGCTTATTAATAGTGGTCCTTTTTGTGAATAGTGGAACTCTAGTTAGTGAAAGGTACTTTTTACAAGAAAAATTAGTATTTTATTAATTGTTGTCTATTTATTCTATGCTTTGTATAAAACATTGTTTGGGTGTAGTTGAATTTTGCACAGAAATATGGCAAACGC